>VZUI01086805.1:0-21924 GCA_013401135.1 Cettia cetti
CTCCCTTCTTGGAACTTCCCTTCCCGGAACTTCCCTTCCCGGAACTTCCCTTCCCTTTCCTTCCTTCCTTTTTAGATTTTCTCTTGCCTTCCTCCATTTTTTATACCAATTTCATTGTGCTCCATCTTGTTCTGTTCCATTATAAATTATAATAACCACTCAGCTTTGAATTTCTGGCACTGGAGAACTCACAGCTGCAAACCTCTGCAAAATACTCAAAGATGTGGAAAACTGGAGCTTGATAAAGCTGATTTTAGGTTTAATACATAGCTCAAAGAAATGGTCTCTATATCTGTAATGGGCACCATATATAGTAAATTCAGATGTAAATGAGAAACTACGGACCAATGAAGAAAGCAAAAAAAAGCCTAAATCTATGTTAATAAACATAAAATTATATAAAAAATAATATAAAGTAGATCCTAGAATGAGGAATAAGAAAACATCAACATAAATATCATATTCCTCCTGGCAAAGGACTTGCATGCTGGCAATTAGCTGCTAAAATTGGAATTCATCACCAGCACCACAGTGAAGCCACCCAGAGGAGCAGAGGAAGAGTGAACATAACTGCAAAAAATGGGGTAGGTTTATATAATTTAATTATGTAATATATAACTATAATTTTTAAACCACATTATTATTCTTTCTTTTCCTATGAGAAACAGATTTGGACTAATAATATTGAGACTCTTAAAGTATCAGTTACATTAGAAATAAATTCTTGTGATTATTTATACATAAGGGTCCTTTCTCTAACTATAAACAAGATTTGAATGTTACATGCAAAATTTGTTGTATAAAATTTAGGGATAACTATCTGTAACCTTTTATAATGTCAGCTTGACAGAAAACAGATACAAATGAAGAAAAAAGCACTGAAGAACATAATTCAAAGAATTCCTGTTTTTGAATAGGTTAAATTATGTTTGGCATCTGACGTAAAATGATGACATAGTGATTAGACTGAATTGTGATTACCAGCCTATAATATCTCCAGTTTTATTTTGTTGTTTCTGTAGAACATTTGGATAATATGGACTTGAACAAGAGAAATACTAAGGAATGGATGTATTGCCAGTAATTAATATGATAGCATTTACCCAGCAAAAGAGAAATATATTCCTCTGTCCTCTCTGCATAGAGATAAGATTACCTCATCCCCACACTTTGTCTTATATATCTGTCATCTCTAACATTCATCCATCTCTGAGAATGCAGGTCTGTGAACAGAGATCCTCTTCCTTGTGCAGACTTGTACAGAAACCATAGGAGGACTCAGCCTTGCAACACTTTACAATGATCTTGCCCTTGAGGCAATCCTGAGGTATTCTGGGAAGGTATGTGTCCTGATTTTACCTGAGATTAAGTTAATTTTCTTCCCAGTAGCTGCTAAAGTGCTGCGTTATTTATTTAGTATATACAGAGAGAGTCATGCTGATGACATACGG
Organism: Cettia cetti; assembly: GCA_013401135.1. Classification (NCBI taxonomy): domain Eukaryota; kingdom Metazoa; phylum Chordata; class Aves; order Passeriformes; family Sylviidae; genus Cettia; species Cettia cetti. Next base: position 1,452 of record VZUI01086805.1, read on the forward strand.
ACATTTTGGTGGTTGCTCAGTGGTGCTTATTCTAAATAAAGCTTTTTTCACTGTGTCCTGCTCTGCCAGTGAGCAGGTGCACAAGAAGCTGAAGGAAAGCATAGCCAGGACAGCTGGCCTGAACAGGCCAAGGGGATACTCCACACCACAGAATGTCATGCTATAAACTGAAGAGAGCTGGCTGGGAACTGCTGTTGCTATTCAGGGAAGAACTGGTTGTTGGTCAGTGGGTGGTGAGCAATTGTGTTGTGTATCACTTGTTTTTCTAGGGTTTTACTCCTCTCTCCTTCTCTCCTTTTCACTACAACTATTATTAGTAGTGGTGATTTATTTTATTTTGTTTTATTTATTAAACTGTTTTTTTCTCAGCCTATGATGTTTTACATTTTCTTTACTATTTTCTGTCCTTCACTGGGAGGATGAGGGAGATCTGGTAAGTGGGCCACTTAGGGAACCTTATTTGCCATGTGTGGTTAAACCATGATGGTATGCAATACCAGGTTTTTGCTTTTGGTTTTGGCTTTGGTTTTGGCTTTGGTTTTTGTTTTGGTTTTGTTTGCTTTGCTGAGCAAACACGTTAATTGATTTGCTGTCCTTTCCTTAAATCTAAAATAATTGCACTTCATAAATGTATTTGGTATGCTGGAACCCAGCCTTTTTCACTCAGCAAAATTCATCCTTAAAGTCAAACAAGGGGTAAGTAAGGACATAAATGTCTTGGTAGAGATTGGACAGATCAAAGACCTGCATAGAAGTCCCCAGGTTTTATTTTCCAGTTTTGTCTTTCCAAGTAAACATTATGTGTGCTGAGGACTTTCTTTTCACAAAGTACACCTGCCTGACACTGCATAAGAAATAGTGAATGAATTTCTGGTTTATCTTTTCTTTGCTTGTTCAGATTTGCTTCACCTTTTTTTGCTTGACCAGTCAAAAGGTATGATTATCTCCCTGCGCTCAGGACTGGTACAGCCTCTCCTTTAGCACTGTGTGCAGTTCTGGGGCACTCAATTTAAAAAGGATGTGAAAGTCCTTGAATGCATCCAGTGGAAAGTTACAAAGCAGGTAAAAGGGCTGGAAATCAGGAACTGTGAGGAGTGGCTAGGGACTTAAGGCTTGTCTAGTTTGGAGAAAAGGAGGCTCAGGGGATGTCTCATTGCTCTCTGCAGCTTCTTGAGGAGAGGTATTAGGGAGGGAGGTGCTCGGAACTTCTCCCTTGGATCCTGTGGTAGGATGCATGGGAATGGTTCTTTGCAACTTTTGGAGGGTAGTCACACACTGAAACAGGCTTCCTAGGGTGGTGGTTGATGCCCCAAGCCCCAAAATTATATTTCCATCCCAACAATCTTATTGTTGTTCTTAGCCTCTGGTAGCCTCTGATCATAAAGTTATTATTTCATAACAAGCTGATTTTTCATTTTTTTACTAACTTCTGAACCAGAACATACAAGGATCAATAGAAAGTTAAGCCTTATATTTGCCTCCTGATAAGTTAGCATCGTGGGGCTAAGAAGATGGTATATATCATTAGTGACAGCTTCAGTTACAGATTTTTATCACTGGCAGAATGATGTAACCCTCATTACAAAAGAACATTGTTTAATTGATCCATTTGCTCCCAGCAGTCCTGTGGGTTTTTTTCCCTTACAACATAAAGGCCAAATTGCAGTTCAGCTTCAATCAAGTGAAAACATTTTATTGCAGCAGGAATAAGAAATACTCTCTGCACAATTTAATTACCACGTTTTAAATATGAGAAAATCATTAGACAATTAATGTTATAAATGCTGCCAGAGGACATTTTAAATAATAGTTAAATTAGTGCAGAGAAACCATGAAAAGGTTTTTTTTAATGTACAGCCCGTAACCTTTTCCTAGCTCTCAAATAATTCTTTAAATTTGCCAGAGTTGGCAATGAATACATGGCATAGAATTTAAACAAAATGCCTATAGCTTCTAAATGGCTTTAAATAGGCAATCATTTTAGAAAAGGGCACTAATAACTTCTTCCCTCACCACATGGAATCCTGTGGGAGAAAAACAAAACAAACATTTTTATTTACAAAAGGCAATTGTAAAGAAACAAAAAGTACTCAAAGTGCATCCTCTGTAACTGACCAAGAGCCAAACAGAGAACAAGTTATTCCAAAGGTCTAATTGGGTATTAGCAAGAATAAAGTGGTTTCTGCTGTGGCTTATTTCTCACCACTTACATATCAAATAACAGAATCTGTTGGCTTAAAGACTGATTCTCTTTAAGTATTTAATTTTTTTTGCATCAAGCCCTACATAACTACCTCTCCCCAGAACAATAAAAACCCTGGAGCCTTCCCTTGCTTGAAAGTAATTTTCTCCCTTCTGAAAATTGTGCCAAATCTAGCACCAAGTAGAATATATATGAATTTATTGACAAGCTTGGTTACAGTTCCATATCTTCCTATTGATTTTTAAGAAAAAAAACTTCTTGATATCTGCAGTGTCTATAACTTAATAACTGCTCTTAATCTTATTTGAGATAGAAGGAGACCATTGTAATACAGACACAGTATTTTTATCTTCCTTCTCTCCCCTTCCCCTTCCTCTTCCTTCATTTTTTGTTAGACACCTGACTGAATCAAGACATGAAAATGCAGAATTGTGCTTAACAAGTGTGGTATTGGATGAGACTAACTGCAAATTAAAGAGATGACATTTCCCTGTTTCAGCAACCTGCCAAGTACACATACTCATGTTTTCAAGTGCATCCTATTCTTAGTGTTCAATTAGGACTACTGCTTGTCTGCCTTTGCAAATGCCTGCATAAGTGTGCTGTTAAACCAAAACATATCGGTTAAGTATGGCAATGTTTTCCTGCTTAAGTAAAATAAAATAATGGTAATGAAATCTGCATGAAATGTAATATTCATAGACATTTAAACACATGTTTTAAAAACCCAACTTCATTTAAAAGAGGCTCTGGCAAGTTTAAAAAGCCATAGATCTTCTGATGCTGAATATACAGCTTTTCTGAAAAGGTCCTTAAAGACTTTAAAACAGCATGTTTTAAAAGAATATTTCTCACATGACTGCATTTTTATATGTTTATACCATTTTGATTGATTTATATAATAGTTGATGAAGAGCATCCAACAGTTTAGAATCAAGACAGTAAACTCATGAAAAAATACTCAATAACAATTAAGCAATTTGAAGTATAGGAATTCAAAACCATATAGAAACTTGACAGACTTAATTCAGTTAATAAATAATAATAATAACAAAAAAAACCATGAACTATGAACACTATTACCTTTTAGTTTTTGCTGTTGACTGCATAATAAAGATCAAGAAATCAACATGAAAATATAATTCTCTGTTTTTTCCTTGCCTTCCCTATGACTTTGATTTTTCAGAAGCAAATCCATCCAGATTCAACAATACCAATTTTTTAAAGGGAACATCCAGAAAAAACCAAAATGTTTATAAGATGTTTTCTTGTTTATAAGAAAAAACCCCTCCATGGTCCCCACATAATGCTTGCATAATCTTTCATTTCTGTCCAAACCTTTAGGAAAGGGTGTGCTCATATGTACCTTTCCAAATTCGATGTGGATGAAATTTTGAAATTTTGACCAGTTCTATTTTTGTAAGAGTTAATATGAAATTTTAAATATTTTTTCTAGTATTTTGCATTGTGTGTGTCACAGAAAAATATCAGAACTCCTGAGAATATTTAGTATTTCAGTTTTAGTTGTATATAACTTGTAAAAAAAGCTAACCCTGCAAGCAAGGTTTTTCTGATTCAAAAGACCATAACAGAAATTAATCCAGAAATGAATCTTCACCTCACATTGGAGGCAGAGACTGGTGAGTATTTGCAGACTGAAATTCTACTTGGACTTAATCGTTTCCTTCTTTTTTTTTTTTTTTAGTTAGTTCAAAATATGTTGATGCCATTTACTGCCCGTTCTACTTAGACTTTTAGGATGGTGGGGGATAAATCTTCTTTCCCCTTGTTCTGTAAAGGCTTTGCTGAGGAAAAGCTATCTAGGACTTACACAGAAAGCTAATTAATATTTCAACATTGGATTCTTCAAAGGAAAGAACTGCATAAAATTACATTATTCATTGCTGATTTTGCCAGCATGATGTCACTTGAGGTTCTCAAAGCAGGAAACACAGAGAGATAAAGAGAATACAGTTAAATACAAAATAGTACTTCACTAATAACTATGTTTGCATATTTTGTCCCTTTAAAGAATACTGATTTATTTTTGTTTTTTGTATTTTATAGAAAATTTGGTACAACTCAACACATTGAAAGTGGTTTCAAACCACTTTCTATATATATGTCTGCTTGATTCATATGCTTTGCTGCCAATGATGATTTTTTTGTGGATGTGTGGGGTTTTTTTTAATATATATTGTTGGTTTCAGTACTTTCTCTTCTATAAACCATATAGTTCACATTTATGACAGAGCAGGCAATATCAAAAAAGCAATTTTTGTGAAGTACAAGCATTTTGATTTATTTCTTTATATAGAGATTATGTTTCCTTTGTGTTTTCAATACCAAACAGTATATAGCTTGGGTCAAATGACTTTTAGCTTTAAACAAGTATTAACGTCCGAATATGCAAAGAGGTATCAGACTGATATGAGAGTAGTTAATTATCCATAGTATATTTAAATAGATCTGTTTTATTAGGTCCTCTGGCCTTCTTTTGGAAGTAGAACAAAGATATCTTTCTTCAGTAACTGTCTAATTTTACAAATGGGATAGCTTTTATTACTCAATATCTCTATAAAATGTCCTTAGACATAGCTACTACATATGCCTAATTAACCCTCACATTCACAGAAGTTATTGAGGATATTTTTAATTCCTTTTTTTTTTTTCCCGACACCTTAGCTAATCCAAATGAAACAAAAAAGACAAGTGAACTCTGGCATCACTGAAGAACAGCGCATAAAACCCCTTATTCTACAGTTAACAAGTTTTAGTGCTATTTTTCCACTTTTAAAAAGTAATACATGAGGTTTGCTTATATTTTAACTGCTTCTCCCTCTGCCTTAGAACATTACCTTTTAGTAAGCACGGGTGTTTTTTGTTGATGAAAGTTAGTACATTCTGTAAAAAAATATCATTCTCTCAGGAGTTCCATGCTGCAACTTATAGAAGTCACTGTGATAAAATTTAGCATGAAAGGTGGAATTGCAATGAGTGAAGATAGATCATATATTCTTATATACAGAGATATATACAGAATAGGTTATATATTATTATAGACAGAAAATCTTTTGGAGAAAAAAACCTTATTTGCCATATTGCAATAAATGTAGGGAGTATTCAAATAAATAAGTAAGTAAATCAATCAATAAATATATACATACATATCTAAAATTAAATTATTCTTTCCCATTCACTGCAACGTAAGCATTCAAAACAGCATACTGGAAACATTTGTATGTGTAGTCCATTTAACTGTGCAGGATAAAATGCATGTGAGCAGCAAAGACCTTCAGGACATTCTTATTCTTGTGGAGATCACAAAATGTGTTGAATATTTTCCTAGTAGGTTTTTGAGACTGTACAAAGCTCTAGCCCTAAGTTGCCATTGCCTTAATATTTGACAATGTAACATTTTGCAATAGTATTTGTCAGCCTTGTTAGGGAGAAGAGCTATAAAATCCTCCATATTACCAGAGAAGTACTGAAAAGAAAAATACTTTTCTCAACATATGACTGAAAATTCATTGCAGATCAAGTAATTGCTTCACAGATGCCAAGATATTTCCCTCTTTTAAGCATTCATCTTTTTTGGGTGAGTATTTAGTGAGCCTGAACACTATTTTATCCAAATTAAATTTAGTTGTGCTTTAGATGTACTCCTTTAGAGAGTGGGAAAATAACTTTTCATTGTATTCTCAGATACAGTGAAGACATAAGTCCTTTTTATGGATTTTTTTTTTTTTCTCAGAACCTACCCTGATTTATACAGATTTAGTTTTTTATAGCTTTAGTCAGGGCTTTTGGGCTTCAACTGTTTTTTGTTTTGTATAGACATAGTAACAGTGCAATGTCATGCAGAGAACAATAGGAAAAAACCCCAGTAATCCAACTATAAAACAGTGAAGAACTAACACAGATCTCAGACAAAGAGATACAATTGGGGTTTAAATCAATACAATTTTGCTCAAACACAGCTTTCAGATCATTATTCAATACTGCTTGGGAGGGTTTAACACAAACTTAATTATGGATAAAGACTCTCTAAATCACCATTAATTACATGAATAATATTCATTGTCCTTGTCATTCTCAGCTTATTAACCATAAAAAGCTTTGAGTGAATCAATTTAAAAATCACAGTCAACTTGCTATACTGCCCATTGTAAACAACTCATTTATTTCAGGGCATAAGCTATTTCTACTTCCAGCTTCCTTTAGTTTACTGGTAATCAAAGGTTGTTCTAAAAATCATCTCCACACCATAGGCAGTGACTGAAAGAGGAAAATATATGTGTTCATTTCTCTGGAGTCTTGTTATCTACTATCCATAGCCTCTATCTGCAAGAAGATTGCTGCATCTTCAACTAGTGCTTGCAGAAGTCCATAGGAAGAAGCCAAACTCTAGTTAGGGGTAATCCTGTTGATTTCTGTTGTGTACATGAGAATGTGTCCAGCAAGGGGCTTCCACAAAAATGGAAGTTTTGGTAAACTTTTATGACAGACTGTATACATAGAGGTACCTCAGTGCTGCTGTGGACTTGCTAGACATGTGATGTTTTACTTTCCAAGGCTGCACATTCTGAGTACCTCAGCTGAAGTGCACAATCCCCCTACTATCTCATTCCTTCTTACAGAAAATATTCTCATTTCTCAAAAAACAAAAATACAAAACAACCAATTTAATCAGGGCTAATAGAAGAATGGTGTACAAACCATGGTGGTATAAACCACTCACAGGAAAGTTAGGAATTTGAAGGGAGTCATTTGTCAGTGCAGTTATAACCACAAATCTTGCTGATAGTAGATGTTCATTCTCCTCAAAGCATATGTTTACGATTCAAGGTGGACCTTGTACTACTAGTAAAAACTCAAAGAAGCTGTAAGCAGCTCCTCTAACCTCTGAAGTGTGTTCAGGGAGCAACTAACCCTGCATCATGAGAAATGGGACAACTTCTAGGCTTTCTAGCACTGATCTGGGAAGCAATATCAGTAGCTTAGCATCTGTCAGTTTATCAATGTCAGGCAGTTTTGTGTGCATCAGATGACAACTGGTACACGATGCATAAAGCTACGTGCCAGGAATTCTTCAATCCCTGTCTGCCTTTGGAGCCACTTGTGAAGTGGCACCCATATCTCTGAAGAAATACATCTGAATATGACTATCCATGTGTCCTAGTAAAGCTTCTGACTTAGATGGGGAGGACCAGTTTATGACTTAATGCTCAGTAATTATCTCTTAAGAAGTCTCTGTTAGGCCTTTAGGCTATTTCTGGTATAAGAATCTACCCAGTAAAATTAATACAAACCTTTAATTCACTTAATTAGTTGTTTGTTTGGTTTTTTCTTAAAATATAAAATAAGAAATCTACCAATATTGTTTGTGTCTGTAAAGGAAAATTTTCTACAAAGGTAGAAAGAAATGACAGTTGTGAAAATTTCAGCTCATTCCTGGAAACATAAACAGTGAAGAACAGGGAGAAAACAATATTTTACACCTGACAGCTCTGATTATGGTGCCCTATGGACCTTAACTGCCTACTCCAGATCTTCCCACATCTTTTATTAAGGAACAGTGGGATGATAAATACTCTGAGAGGTTGTCTTGTTTTCCTAAATACTCTATGCAAATAGTTCCATTTATGGAAAAATAAAACCACAATAATTTAAGCCCTTTTCTATCTTACAAAAGCAAAAGTGCCTTTGAAAATACTAGGTTTTTTTATATCCTCTAAATACACAGTAAGATATCAAACAGTATTACTTTGGGGGCAGGCATAATTTTGATATTTGGTATCATAGATCCAAATTTTTTTTTAAGTCTTATTGTTAATATTTTTATAATATTTATTAACAAACACCCCTACTTTAAAGAAGAAAGGCTACCAAATATTTGGACAACATCTTAATAAATTCCTGTTCCACTAAGAGCTCTGCATTACAAGAATATTTCAATGCACTTGTGGACTTCTGTGAACTCCATTGCAACAGCAGAGTAACAGTAGATTCCATCTCATATTTGAGTCTGCAGCCATTCACCAAAAAATGCTGTAATTCATCCAGGTGATGAGACACCCTACAATGCCACAGTGTGGCATAAAACTTACTAGCAAATCAATAGAGAAGACCATCACACACCATCATTATGAGTATTCCTTGTAGCTCAGAAATATAATTCCCAGGAAAAAAAAAAACCAACAAAAAACCAGAATATACTCATTTTTTTAATACTTTGTAAAGGCTTTCTAGAACAAGCTGCAACAGTGTTAAAGGGATTCTTGTCTACAATAGCTGAGCAAAATAAAAGCAATTTAGTAACATCTATCAAGTGTATTCAAAGGAAGGCATATACTGATAGCAAAAGTATAGAAGACATAAATTATTCTTATATTATCATGAAGGTAAATTGTTCGTTATAAAATAATGAAGTTTCCAAATGAGGGATACCAGCTCTTATAAGTCTCCTTTGCTGCTTACCTGAACTTTAAATCCCTACTTCCAGTGGACTGACATTTCTATTTAGTTTTTCAGCTTACTGCTTGAAACTTTTTTACTCAGCTTCCAACCTTTTCTTCTTAAATAATTAAAATTAAAATAGGTTGCATTCATTAACAAAAACCATAAATAAACAATCCCATTTTAAAACACTGCCCTTCAGAACTGTGGATATTTTCCTTCTTATTATTCCTGGGGAGGAAGCCTTGTTACATAAAGGACATATCACTGGTCTGACTATGAAAGGGAACAGTAATCAGTCATGAACTTACTGCATGACTCTGAGCAAGACAATTTGCTGCAATGTCAGTTTCCTTTCCTTTGACTACACATCTAACAATTTCACATAGGAAATAAATTGGTGGGAACAATTGCATATTGCTGGAAATATGTTCAGTACTGACAAAAAGAAGAGTCAAGTTTCACTTACATGGCTGCATATTATAAATAAATGTGTCTATATATGCGTATGTACACACTCATATTTTCTTTATTTACCCTCCTAATACTCTACAATGTCTCCCTGGTTTTATATCTATCTTAGATTATACATATATATATATATATATATATATATATATATATATATATATATATATTCTTTTTTAATAATGATTTAATTTAGTACAAGTAACTGTGTATTAAGCCTTGACCTTAGCTGATCACAGCACAGGAAAGAACATATCTGTACTTTCAGTTATTTTTATTTTTCACTGCCTTGTTATGGAAAATATAATTAAAAATTAAAAATATCAGCAAAATACAGAATATGATTAGTTCTGCAAAGGCTTCTGAAGGATACTTTTGAGAACTATACATAGAATCAAGGAATGACTTGGGTTGGAAGGGACATTTAAAGATCATCTTGTTTCAACACCTGTTATGGACAGACATCGTTCACCCCTGACCAGGTTGCTCAGACCCCTATCCAACTTGAAACAGTTCCAGGGATGGGGCATCCACAACTTCCCTTGGCAACCTCATCCATTCTAGTGCCTCATCACCCTAACAGTAAATAATTTCTTCCTATTACCTAATCTAAACCTACACTCTTTTAGTATGAATCCAGTCCCCCTCCAATTGCCATCAAATGCCTTTGTAAGCAGTCATTCTCCATCTTTCTTGCAGGATACATCAATCCCATATCTTCTTCATACATACAAGAAGTGTGGAGTCAAGGTCAAGTCAAAATAAATGTTCAAACTCGAAATGTCAAGACAAAATTTGCCTTTTGCACTAGCAGCTAATTACTTAGAATGTATTTCTTCTGTCAAACAGATCTTTATACTTGTTCAAAGAATTAGAGAATCTTTATCCATATGATCAAAACACTGTCATTATTAGTTGTCAAATCTTTAATATTAATTGTAGGCAATAAATTTTTTTTGTGTGTTTTCAACTCTTTTTCCCCATGAATTTTCCATTGTCAGCTGTATTTTCTATCTCCCAAATAGAAAAATTAATTTAATTTAATTTATTTTTTATTAGAAGAAGAAAGTTATTATTAGAAAAAGTAATATCATTTATTATTCTAATTCACTAGAGGAAGTGACCAAGTCATCCAAAACTGATATTCTTTACAATGAAGTTCAGTATTTATTGCAGAATTCTTATCCCCTTAGATTTTCATTTTGCAGTTGCTCTCTAAACTTATTTCCTGAAACTGAATTTTAATATAAGAAATTTTGTTATTTTTTCTCTAAATATCTGTATATCCAAACATCATCACTGAAGAATTATAAAATTAACAAAATACTATTTGAAATCTAATACAGTCCAATTAAATCTGTTAGATTCTTCCTTTCAATGTGATATTCTTTCCTACTGAGATACAAGTCACTGAAAAAATATGTTTTCAAATTATGGATTTTCAAAGAAGTGATAACTTAGCTTTCCATATTTATGTCCTCTTTGTGAATGCCATATAAATTATTATTTATCTTCTAGTGATAAGAAAGCTTTTTTTGACCAGCTGTGCTTTTGGGACCTGAAAGGCAGAATACTTTCTTTTTCAAGAAAAACAAAGAAATTTTATGAATGAAATTTGCGAATGAATAGTTGTAAATTTGCTGAAATCTCTGAGTAAATTTTACAGGTTTTAATTTTTTCCATATATATATATATATATATAATAGAAATATGCATAATATATGTACATGTATATAAATTTTAAAAAATTCAAAGAGTCTTTAATTTTGAGGATTGTTTGTTTGATTGTTTTTAATATTTCTTGGCAGTTATTGTATTATTTCCCTTTTGTCTCCTTAAGAATGGGATCAGGAGTTTCTTTCTTATTCATATGTCAAAATATCTCTTAGGTCTTATGTATTATTCATGTTCTAAAAACAATGAAGAGATCTACATTGATGTGAAAATTTTTTTTTTTTTTTACCAAATCGGCCAATGTGATTCTATGTTAAATTTCTGTGTGGTTTACTGCAGAAACTGCTTTTATAGAAGTGGCAGACAGAACCAGAAGTGTACAGAGCAATATATCTTGATTTGCAACAAAATAAAACCAAATATTTAAAAGAACAAAGGCAAGGTCAAGAGAAAGGCAATCAAATCTCTTACCTTATTTCAAAACACATATGTTACCCACTGTTCAATGAGTCAGATGATTGCGGGTTTGTTTCTGACTTACATTAATGAAAAATGGACTGCAGTGTTTCTGAGCTCAGACACATGACATCAATGTAAATGGCAATGCAGAGCCAGGATCTGATCAGCAGTGCTCTTACCATGGGTTCACATGGAACTAAATCTCTAAAAATTATAGATGCTTTGTAAATACCATCAGGAACTGGTATTTCTCTGGGAAACGATCTCTGATTTGAATATGCAATACTTGTGAAAGAAGATAAAACTAAAATGTTCAACCAGAAAAAAACAGTTAAAGGTTTGTCCTTTTCTTCTTTTAGCACCCCCAAACTTATGAAGCTAACAACATGAACATCTCTGCAGCATCTCTGCTGCAGTCAAACGTGAGGACAATACCATTCTTTTGGCTTCTCACGGATCTCTGTCATTCATTAAGAACTGAGGGAAAATGTGAACCCAGATTCTTCCAAGTAATCAGTAAAATGATATTTCTGGAAACTCAAAAATGTAAAGTCCTCTATAAAGATATCTACACAGTAGGAGGCTAGAAAACAAGATGACAAGATATGCACAAGAAAGCATCCTACATAAGTACTCCAAATTGCATCCCTCAAAGATTTCCAAACTGCAGTGGGAAACTAGATTGATATTGTTGTTTTCTCCACCTTTCCAATATTAAATCAAAGTTCAGTATCACAGATCCAGGCCTTATCAAAGAAGAATAAAATAGATAACCCTTTTCTAGAGGACTAAGAGGACTCACCTGGGTATCACATGCACCCTTCTACCAAGCACCCCAGCCCCTTTAATCTGCCTTGTTCTCTGCAAATCCAACTGTTGGTCATTGGAAGATCTGGCCTTCTGTCCCCTGACCATGGCCAGACTCTCTTTGGTCAAAAGCATGTTACAACAACCCTGCTGCTGTGTTGAATATGAGACATTCCATGACATTCTCTTGAGAACCTGAATGTCATGGATAGCAAATATCTGCCTCTCTGAGTTGATGAAAAATTAATAGCTTTTTCAACATTTGTAAAATTTTAAAGTCAAGGAGCTTTCAAACTCTTGACACAAAGCCATTAGTTTAGAAATACAATGGATATGACATTACACAGGAAAAAAAAATTCTTACAGTAAAAATATTTTAATTTTGTCTATTGACAAAAAATAAGGTAAATATTAGATATCCCTTGCATTTCTCTGTATTCTTCCTCCCCCATCAGGATGAAGATTATCCCTGGAATCTAGAGCTTGAACATTCAGGAGTGCTGAGAGTCACATAACCACTAGCAGCAGCTTCTCTGCATTGTATGAGGTATTTTTTTAATGCCCTGAAAGTTCTACCTGTGATAACAGATGCCATGACATGCAGCATTTTCTCTACTTTACTCATCGATGGCATGACTGACGTATTTTATAATCCTACTCCACAGAGTAGCAGATGGTGCTTACCCTTTCTCATCCTGTACAAGATTTCGTATTTCTTCTCTGTCAGTCATTAAGCCAGGATGTTAATTCTTTTTTTTTTTTTTTTTTTTTTTTTTTTTTTTTTTTTTTTTTTTTTTTTTTTTTTTTTTTCTGGCTGTACAGCCATGTTTTTTCTGCAATAGTTACTTTTTCCACCAATCTCATCTCTTGAGGTCCAGACTTAGCAAAAGCCCTGAACTCTTGCTGAAACTTTTATGCCAAATGAAGGAAGCCCTGAATGATCACTGAGTAATGTCATTTTTTAGAAGGACTGACTTTCAAAGTGTGTGAAATTTAAAGGCAGGGCTCTGCCATAGCAATTCAGTGCAAAGATTAATCACTCTTCTTTCCACAAAGAGCAAAGGTATCAATTAGTAGAAGACTTGCTAACACTGCAGAGACTTCAGAAAATGTGTGCATGGTCATCCACCTTTTCTGCTCCACCTCTACTTGAGATGACAGTCACATAGCACATGAAAGCACTAAAATCTTCAAACTAGTACATCATACCACTCAATAGAACAAGTTCATTTGGGTTCAAAATGGTGTTCAAACAGTTCTGCTCAGTGTAATGTTTCTTCCCTGCTCTGTGCATATGAAAAATGGGACAAACATCTATATCTTCCTCTGTGATTCTGTCCTCTATTTTTCAAGGGTATATAGTATCACTGACTCATTCACTCATGATGAATGTAATGAAATTTGCCAAGCATCTTTATTAAGAAACTACACTTACCACATGAGAACTGAGGTAGAAATGGATATCTCAAAAAATAAAAGTAGCCAGGAATAGAAAAGTCTAATCATTCATGCTTCAACACAACAATCCAGTCGAAATGAGACAAAGCCAAGGAACCTGTACAGAATCTGTCATTTTCTGGATATTGCTAAAAGATTCCAGTACTTATTACTGAGCCACAGATCTAACTTATTGCATTTGGCTTTACCAACTGTAGTTTCTACTCTTTCATTTTGCTGTATTTCTTATAGTTGTTTCTAGAAAAGAGGTGCTTTAAAATCTCAGCATTTAGAAATAAAAAGCATTACCTCAAACACACATCAATTTCTTGATGAAGATTAAGTCCTGCTTGTCATTTTGATCCCTATTATTCTAATATTCTTACATGCCTAACAACAACCTTACACTATGCACACAGTACTTGAAAATAATATTTCATCACCACAATGGCCACTAGTAAAAAAGTCAATGCATATCTTATAATTTAGTACCATCTCACTATTGAAGAGTGCACAATTAAGAGTATGCATATACTTGCATGATAGACTGCTGCAATGAAGAATTAGAGTTATTTAGTTTCTGTCAGCTATAATATTGGGAAAAAATACATTAAATAAAATTAACGCATTAAAATATTAAAAATAGAACTTTGAAAGAAGGGTTGTGAGGAAGAGAAAAAAATGCAAGCACCATTAAATATGTTTTCTTATTGCTCCTTTTTTTTGGTAAACTAATAAGATAACAAAGAACATAAAAAATATACAAGTAATGGATTTTACATAATTGCTGCTTCAAGAGAATGCTTTCACTTCTCCCATATTTTAAATTGGCTATAAGAAATTAATGTTATGAAACCCTGAACTTGTGCTTGAGGGCTGAGGGCTGATCAGGAAATTGGAAATGAGACAACTGCTAGGGAGAGGTACATCTCTAATCTTTGACGGATATAACTGGAAGGCATTCAAAGATCTGTGCATTGAAGATAGCTGTTAATGCAGAAGGAAATGGAACTGGATGAGGTGCTTCCATCCAAACCTTTTCTGATGAATAACTGTAGTTTTGGTAAGGTGATCTTCTGTGGAAACAGTTGGTCTTTCTTGAAATAGATTTCTCAGCAGAAACCTAGGATTTAACTGGAAGCAAAGCTGCCTTTGTAAAGTTCTCCCCTTCTCTTCTGGCAAAAATTAAGAGTTCTTACAACAAAAAGTAGAAAAGGCATTTAGAGCTGCATTAAATAAATCAGCCTTTTCACAAACATCCACTAACATATAAACACATAATGTTGTTGAAAATATATTGTCTGTCCAAAAAGTGCAAAAAACGAAGAAATAAACAAGCAAGAGAAATTCAAAAGCACACAGTGTTTGCAGGTGGTTTTGAAAGAAAAAAATGCAATAAAGGACTTCTTTTTTCCTCACATTGAGCAAACAGAAAGGCAGAACTAAGTAAAGAACAGACTTGCTGAGTGAAATGCTCTATCCTGCCTTAAAAACATTTTAATATTCAGCAGATCATAAGAACTGCATAACCTGCCTCGATTTTGTGACAGCACTTAGCTGGTGTCAATGTAGGTTCATATTTCCAAGGCAGTTCAACTGTCATTAGGTTGTTTGCCTTAAGCAAAAAAATTTGTGGGACGGGGGGATGGAATGCAAAAGGGTTTAAAACAGGGTTTGTTTTGTTTTTTTTTTTGTTTTTTGGTTGTGGGTTTTTTGGCTGGTTTTTTTGTTTTTTTGGTTTTGGTTTTTTTCCTTCTGGCCATGTACAGTTTGTGCTGTTTTTATACCTCAGCAATGAAGCACAAGCTGTATGGCAGCTATCCTTGAGGGAATCAGCCTGGAAGAAGTTACCGAAATAGCACACTTCAGTGCATCCACACTGTATATTGCCTTGGAACAGGGAATCAGGAGGAGTATTACACATGAGACTAGAAGAAAAACTGAGACCTGAGCAGTAAATGTCACCAGAATCCATTTGGTGTGTTCAGATTAACCAGTATGAAAAAACAACTGCTCCGCTGTCAGGAAAAATGATGTTTTGCAAGTATTCATGGCAAGAATTGGTCACATGACAAGAGTTTTTCTCATTACATTCTTGCACAGGAGATTTGCTCTTTCTCACCTTCAATTTGACATTTTACAGGGATTAGGAACATAAGTCAGAAAGAAAATTTTATAAGGCATTGTTTTCTCCCTGTGCCTGACTGCTGCTAATCTTAAGTCAACAAATGACAGATTTCAATTTTACTGAATTACTGCACCACAGACAGCAAAAATCAATCTTCCTAGCTTTTATTCTTATAATTTTTTTATATGCAATGAATGGAGGAAAAAAATCCTTTTGCAATACCTGTCTGACACCTGCTTATAATCATAATTTTGGACATCTGAAACAATCAGAATTGTCAAAATATCCTGGTTACACAAAGGTTTGGTTTTCATGGCAATTTTATTATTTTTTATGAAGGAAGATGACCCATTGTGACTTCAGGCATTTTCTCTCTATAGGAAAGACAATATTTCTCTGGAAATTGACCATATATCACTGAAAGAAATAAAAGTCCTAGACAATATTTTATTATGCTGGAACTTTTTCATGGACACTAATGTGAACATAAACAAAAACCAACTACTTCAAAGATATATTAATTATTTAGAAATTATTGTAACAAAAAAAAATTTAAGAAAACCTTAATCCTTTGCAAGTTAAGACTTTGTGTTAGAATTTAATGTTAAGTACTTTTTACCTCCCATGCTTTGTAGATATAATCCTGTATAATGAAATTTTTAATGAATCAAAATAATCATTACTTAAGTACACCACTATTCAACACAATCTGAGCAAAATGTTAAGAAGCTTTCACACTTAACACCACTCCTTAATTGTGCTTACAATATTGCTGTTCTAATTAATGTGGATTAAGTTGTTACTTATTCTTTGTTAAATGTTTGTTTTGAGAATTTTTTCTGAAAACCTTCCCAGATTTTCTGGAGCTAAAGCTCCCTGAAATCTTTGACGGACTTCAAGATCTCTGAACCACGCTGATTCTATTTTTTTTATTATTATTATTTTTCCTACACCCTAACAGTATAATTATAATGTTAGTATAGGAGGAACAGTTGAAATGTCACAATCAATCCCCAGAAAGTATTTTTAAAGTCTTTAAAAAAACCATGTGCCTTTTCAACTGACTTTGCAAGGAGATAAATGACTGTTGAGTATCTCTCAAAGCAAAACAAAACAAAAAAAGGAATTACTGTTGGAAGCACAGAGTAAACTTTAGGCACAGACAAATTTGGTGGCTGCTTCAGACAACAGATGAGAAAACAACCATAGCCACGGTACAAACATCTGTATTGGCAGCAAACCTTAGCCATAAGCTGCTGCTGCTGAGGCTCAGGTAGGGGTTAGGCTGTGATCCAGGGCACTTACTTCCAGCGCCCTCAAGCCAGCAGATTCAGCTGAGACATCATCCTTATGCCCTTCCCTCTTTTGCAGGGCAGCAGAAGCACCAAAACCATCATTGTCCAATTTTGTCCTTTGTCTAGGCGGCTCTGCCATTTCTCTCCCCCTCCTATATTGAGAAAAATCCAGGTCCAGACTAGCATCCACTTCTCACTTTCAGGCTTGAAAAATTACTTTACCACAGTACAC
Organism: Cettia cetti; assembly: GCA_013401135.1. Lineage (NCBI taxonomy): Eukaryota > Metazoa > Chordata > Aves > Passeriformes > Sylviidae > Cettia > Cettia cetti. The sequence goes on from VZUI01086805.1 coordinate 18,614, forward strand.
TGTGGAGAAGTCTTGACTCAAGTGGTCAAGGTGTTTATACTGGAGCCACTTCAGACTGATTCTGAAACTGTGCTTTTCTTTGGGTAAGCACATCAGAACTTTTCACATTAACACCTGCTAAAATCTATCACAAAAAACCCCCAAAAAACCCTCCAAAAAACAACAAAAAAAAACAAAACAAAACAAAACAAACAAAAAAACCCCACCAAAAAACAAAAAAACAGCACAATATTTATTGATTAGCTAGGCATGAAATAAGGTTAAGGAGAATAGCCAGAATTTGTAGGCTATAAAATTTCCATGAATTTTTAGGTTCACACTTGGTTAGCCAACATGACTTGCATATTAAGCCAGAACCTTGTACCACAGCTTCGTCCAAATGTTTAGAAGACTGTGTAATAGTTTCACACAGCAGATCAATATCTGCTTCACTTTTGAAACAAACTCACTGAATAATGAGACTTGGAACCCCTTCTCACCTCCTGAACCAAAGCTCATGGAAGCTTGAATAAATACTCTTGTTGAATGCTAGGACCTCTGGATTGGATCTTAAATGGATGAAAGATGATGAAGATGATCATAGAGCAATAATCAGAGTTTCTCTGAAGAAGAATTCATATTCACATTCAAATACTTTTTTCAGGTCAGGATGATGGACTACACAGAAACAACACATCTCTGTTTGACTGAAACATTTGCCTGCAGCTGCTGTATTTCTTACCTACTTGTAGTAAAAGGTTCTCTATTATAAAAAAATATGGAGGGAACACTCAAAATCTGGCAGAAGCACAAGGCTACGAAACTATTTTATCTTATATTGCATAATATTAAAATAATTAGAAGAAATTGTCTACCATAAAATAAAACATTTCATTCTGAAATGCTATGATACTTCCATTTTGACTTTTTTAGATTATCCTTTCCTAATGTCTTGAAAGTTAGGAAACTGACATGTTTCTAAAAGTATTTGCCTTTCTAAAGAGACAAAGAATAGTGAGCTTTTATACCTTAGACTACGTAAGACAGACACAACAGTTCTGCTAACAGTCCTATTTTTTATTGTTTTTACTTTTTTACCTAAATCATTACTGTGAAAATTAAAGAATTACCAGCCTAAGTGATTCACCTTATGCCATCATAAACTCCTTTATTGCTTAATAATATATTTATCTGCAAGTTCTTCTTTACACTAGATATGAACCAGCTTTTAATGGCAAACGTCCTGAAGCAAAGACATAATCTCCTTTTCTCTTGTTTGTAGCATTTGCTTATATAGACTGATAAAATCATTAAGGTTGGAAAAGACCTCCAAGTTCATCAAAATGAAAACTCTGAGACCTGGAATCTCCTTGATGAACAAAAACTGTATTACTGTTAAAGCAGTAAACTGTATCAATTCTAAAGCATGTTTAACACTGTTTGTCTAAAAAGTAGCTTGCTGATGCTGAAATAACATTAACCTTTTTTCCCAGCAACTCCTCATTAATGAATGGAAGCATATCAAACACCAATGAAACAGTGTAAGGATGCTGGTCTTTAATCCACAGGTGGTGATTACTGGTCTTTTGACCTGCATATATTTTTTATAAAATTACAATAATATTTTCTTGGTTAGATTTTTCCTGCAAGGGTAGGTGTGTATGTGTGTGAAGGGGTTCATAAAGTTGCATTGTTTTGTTTTTAAATGAGTGAGGAAAAAATACTGAAATTCTATTTGACAAGAGGGACTATTTGTAAAGGTTAATATTGAAGTGATAAAAATATATCAAAGCAATATCAAAGCAAGTCTATTGTAGCAATATGGATGCTATTTCAAACAATTAGACAGCAAAATGCATTTACTTGTCAAAATGATTTAGTCTTCTGTATGAGATGCTGACCTAGAAAGCAGAGAAAAAGTGATTAAAATATCTAATTTATCCTTACTTTTTCTCTCCAGTAAGTGCTTTGCTTTCATTCTTTATTTGCTCCATAATATTAAAAGTTAAACCTCTGTAAGAACCCTTTTTTTTAAGGGTCCGTGTCTGCATGTGTCATCCTTAGTCTTGCATTATTTAATGAACATGCAAAACCTTAGCAGTCATGGAGGTGAAATGTAGTAATACAGGATCTCTGGAAAGGAAGAGGCTGGGATCACTGCCAGTCATCCATCTAAAGTGCATCACACAGTACATATTGAGAGCAAAGGGAGTCGAGTGCCCATCTGCTTGCTTCAGAAGTATTTTTCTTGCAGAGTGGAAGAAAACACTTTAGTTAAGCTCAGTAATGAACTGATTAGGCTAGTTGTGAAGCCAATAGAAACGAACAGCGTGCTGATTAACATCCAGCTCACACAAAAGAGCAAACCCATATTGTCACAACAAAGATAACTACTTCTGTGTTTAAGGAGTGATTTGAAGTGAAGAATGGTATTGTTTCTCGAGGGTTCCTGAGCTAGCATAACAAATGCACAGCAAAATAAAACCACCAAAGATAAAATAAAGCAAGACAAAAAGAATTTGTCCTCTCATCCCTTAAATAGTAAAGTCCTCCACCGCTGTTCTATGAGAGGATTGGCAGACAGCATTAGTACAAAGCCAACATAACTTCCACTGAGATAAATAATTAACACTGAAGATTTTGCCTCATGGTATAACACAATAAAAGAAGAACAAAAAAAATCTGTTCTCACACTTTCCTCTTAAAGCCACAGGAGACAATCAGAGCAACTGTGATAACATTTTTCAGAACTAGAGATGGTGTTGGAGCTGGCCCCATGAAATGTAATGGATTTCTATCACTTAGCCTTTAGGTAGGAGACAAAAGCCTTAAATGACCACACGTCTCAAAATCAGATATTTTCATTCCACCGCACTGGCCTGGCGTACATGTGTCTGTGTGAGCCAGTCCTTCACATTCTGCGAGGGTGAGACATTAATTTTGAAGAATTAAGAACTTTTAAGAAAGTTAAGATTATAGTTGCTGAATTAGCTAAAGTAGGTAGATAAGCTTTGTCTGTAGTTAACATAATCTGGATCTTAGATAAGCTATCCCAGATCAATAACTCATTGCTTGTCAACTTTATGTTTATGTAGCTTTGCTTGTAATGAAAATCAAAATGTGGTAAATAGATCTCAAGAAGACAAGATAGTTGCAGAATTCCTATGTTTGAAGGACCCATTGAACACAGGAAACTATAAGTTCTACCAGGGATTAATATGTCATGTATGCATAGAAAGGTAGAAAGGTCAGAGCGAGGAAGACTCATTTTACTTCCTCATTTCTGGTGACCCCTCCCCAGAACAGACCCCTGACTCATTTCAGGGAACAAA
>VZUI01086806.1:0-52232 GCA_013401135.1 Cettia cetti
GAGGCACCGGACCGGAGGCAAAGGGGTTCCCCTGTGACCCCCCAATAAACCTCTGTTCCCTGGATGTCTCCGAGAGTCCCCTCTTTCAAGCCATGGCCGTGACAGTGTAAGTCGAGGTGCTGCAGAGCCAAGAATTCACAAACAGATCTTGTTGAGGCGTATCAGAGCTGGCGGGGTGGTCTAGCCAAAACACCAGGCTGACCAAAGAAAGATACGCACTCCAACAATCTAGTATAAGAATTCTTCATAAAAGGGACGAGGACAATGGTAATAGTCTTCATACTGGAACCCAGATTTCTTTTACTTGAAGCAGTGAAGACAGATAGGAGGCATAAGCGGGGCAGCAAAGTGCTGTACTTAGTCTGTGTCACTGGTATATATATATATATATATATATATATATGCAATGTTTATGTTGCTGCTGCTTATGATAACACCCATCTTCCAGCTCCTCGTAATTAAATTAGCAACTGGTGATGTACTAGCAGTGCTTCCTGTTCTCATTATTTCTTGTATTCCATTAGTATGTTATTGAACCTGAAGACTTTTTCACAGTCTATGTAAAAAATACTGGGGCTTCATAAACGATTTTGTGCAATCTAGTAGGTGTTTGCTTATGAGAAGCTGGATCTCAGTAAATTTCATTTGTGTTTTTGTCACTTCTCATCCATCAGGAAAAGATTGGTTCATATATTTCTATTCTTTATCATTAATAAGAATACTTTGATCAGTATAAGTAGCCAACGAAAGATACTTTCTCCTCAGTCAGAATCCCATTTGCTTTGTGTTTTATAGCTGAATTTGTTTCAGTAAGGGTGAAAATAAAAAGTTCTTCACATCTGCTTTTTAAATAATAGCTGCTCTAAAATAAAATCTTACTCTGTGGTGTGTTGGTACTGGCTGGCAGCCGAAGGCCCATCCAGCTGCTTGCTTACTTCCCCATAATCAGGAAAGGGGGAGAAAAAAGGAAGAATAGGAGCAAGATAAAGAAGGGGAGATTCAGGAGATTAAAGTTACTGTTGCAGGCAAACCAGATTTGACTTGGAACAATTTACTTAACTTATTGCCGATTAAAATAAATATTTAATTACTGATTCAGGTAGTGGGAAACAAAACAACCCCAAAATGAAACGCTTACACACTAAGGGTAAAGAGTTTTTCCTCCTCCTTTCCCAGGATCAGCTTCAGTCCAGACACCACCCTTTCCCTGCTCGTTCTTGCTGCAAGCTTCACTCAGTGCTTTCAGTGAAACAGCAGGCAGTGAGGATGCAGACAGGACATAAAGGTTTCCTTCTGATGCTCCATTCCTCATGTTCTGTTCTTCCTCTCTTGGTGGGTTCTTCATGGGTCGCAGTGCCTTTGAGGGGAAGGGACTGTGCCTGATCCACCATAAAACATGTCCCTTCCTTTCCCCAGCCCTCCTTTTTCCAGGCTCAGCTTCATTCCTCCATTCACTCTTCTACCTCTCCCCACCCCTGGAGCAGCACAGGGGGATGGGGAAGGGGGTTGGTCCATGAAAGCTGTAGTTCTGCAATTCTTGAAGAAGGAGATAGAGACTTGTAGACATTTTAATAGAATGTAAGAGGGCACATGACAGATCTGTGAGCTAATGGCTTTGTGTGTGTCATAGGAAAACCCAGATGTTACCATGGAAAAGATAAATATATAATTGAGGAAGTAGCTGTTTTCATTTTAAGACTTTGAACAAAATAAATGGTTCTTCCTAAAGATTTGGTATTTTTCAGGAACCATAGAAACTGATATTTTCTGAAAGAATTTTTTACAATATGTAATGTTGTCAAGGTATATTATCTTTTAATCAAACGCTTGCCAGGACTAGGAAGAAATTGGAATTTTCCTGAACTTTCTTAAGTCACTACAAGCTGAATATATTTTCCTATTGTTTCTAAAACAAGCAGTGGAAACCTGAGGTGTTTATTTGCATTTGCTACCAGCACACATTAGCTGGCCAGGAGAAATTTATGTCATTGAAGTGTCTGTAACCTGTATACTTGCTTAGTATGCCCTCACTGCTGTAGAGACTTTATGCTTCTTAATATTTCTGGGATACTGTAAGAACTTATAATGGTTTTTCACAATTTCATACCTATTATGTGTAAAAGCTGGTACTCTGCAGACATTGAATAGGGATGCAAGAATAGCTATGTTGGAAGGCAAACATAATTTAAGCAACTATGACAGGGTGGTTTTCTCTTTCTGTTAGACCATACTGCAACTACATATACTCTTAATATCAACAAGCTTGCAGTAGAATTACAAATACATTAACACATTGACTATTACCTAAATATATTAGATTTCAAGAATGTGGTTTTACCTTTCTCTACCTTCGCTGGACAGTAGTATGGAGTGTTTCAAAGGAAGAGCATACTCTCCTTGCAATATCAATATGTGTTTAATGTGTTTGTTTGGGAGGATTTACTTTGGGTTGCGCTTTTTCTTTTTTTTTTTTTTTTTCTTTTTTTTTTTTTTTTCTTTTTTTTCTTTTTTACTGCAACTGTCACTACAGAATTCACTATACTGAAGAATTTATGCAGGGAATGACTGTACCCTTCATCTCTGAAAATACCTATGATTTGATGCTGACTTGATGTATCTTCAGTCAAAAACTCCTGCTTTCACTGGAAGAGTGCCATAAACACTAGTGAAACAATGTTATTTCAGAAGCAAATATCCATGGCAGGCTTGACTGTTGCAGTTGGACATGGAAGGAAGAGCTTGACTCCGGGCAGAAAATGAATCAGAAGGCTATTTTATTTTTCACACAGTCGTTTTTATAACATGCTGTGCTAAAGAACCATATAATTGGTTAGAAAAGACAACACTTCCTTTCATTGGTTAAATAATAGAAACAACATCTGTGAGAGAATTATTATGAGAAACCTAGAAGTGTTTATGAAAGATAGAAGACCTGTTTACATTTCACTGTCCTTGAGAGGAATACATTCCTCTCAAGGACAGAATCAGCCACTAACAGGCTGAAAATTTCACAATCTCAAAAAATCAAACCCACACCTGAGCTATTCTGGTGGACATCAAACCCAAGAGAGTACTTCATGTAAATCTTTATTATATTTACAGATGCTGCTAGAGGTCTCTTTTGTAGCAATTCTAGCCTACAACAGCTAAATAAACTGTGTGTTATTATTAATAAAAATGGTAAATTGGATTAATAAATGTTAAACAAATTATGAAGAGATAATATTTTTTGCTTTTCTGCATCTGCTGTGCAAAGTAAGTGGAGACTGCTGCTGCTCTGATCTAGCACCATTTATAATCCACATCACATTTCAATTTTATTGATGTAAATAACTACAGGATGTTTAGAATTTTGAGATCAACTTAATATTTTTACTTTTAGAAAAAAATAATTCAAGGAAAAGCAATTTTCTTCTTATATTTCTTCTGAAGAAGACATAACCTATATTATCAAAAAGTGGCTGGTATTAAGATGCAGAAGTTGCAGCATCTCTTTCAAAGTTTAATGCATAAAAATTCTTTAGAATTGGAGTATGGGAGTGACTGGCCTCCAGATGCCAGGGCTCCCTGTTTACTGAGTCTTGTGTGATATAAGGTCACAAGGATCACACATCCACTCCAGTTTCAGACTCCTCTCAACCACACAAATAAACAGCTACACACAGGAACATTATGGATCCTCCAAAGGAATTCTGCTAGGCTACCAGCAATATTTAGGTTGTGGGTTTTTTATATAATATTAAAGTGAAAATTCCATTTTAGGATACAATTAGGAATATTGTATACAGCAGGAGAAAAACTTAGTTAAAAAAAGAAAAAAACTTTGAGAAGTGAGAAAAAGACATAAAAACAAAGTGAATTGCTCGGGGTATGTGGAAGTGAAGTACACCACTGAGGACTTTGCCATGATCTTCATATAAAGTCATTAAATAGAAGCATTTTCTTTCATTTTTATGCTTCTTATTGATAACACCTGGAAAAATAAATACACAGCACCTGCTGAATCACGTATTTCAATACAAAATGAATTATAATTGCAATTCCAAATTTTTCCCTCATATGCATATGCATATGTATATTCATGAAATAAACATGTGGGTCAAATTGTCACACAGATGCAACAGTGATTCACTAGATGAGTATTCTGCTCCAAGACACGTGCTGAAGCTTCTGTTTGGCCCTTTTTTCCTCATTTTATTCCATTGACTTCAATGCAGCTACATAAGCAGAAATATGACTCACTGACTTCAAGAGAACTAATATTCATGAATACAAAACCAAAGTTTTGAGCTTACAAACAGTTTGGGAAGGATGGAAAACACCATGAGACACTACCATATTTTAGATTCTCTTTCCTCTTCTTTGTATTCTTATACAAAGGCTAAGGATCATTCCCAGTTTAATGAAATTTATAATATAGATAAAAGATAGCTGTGATGGAGTTGATGATAATCAAGATGGCTGATGATTTCTGTAGGTAGTCTAGGACGTTACCTGGTATTTTTTCCTTGGTAGCTGAATAATGAAAATTAACATCAAACTCCCTTAAAACTCAGAGCTGCCTTGTAAATAAAGTTAGAATCAAGCACTTTGTTTGTTATAGGCACGCAATGGAAATATTAAGTGTTCTTAAATTATGTTCTCTATCAATTACTTCATAAAAGACTGTTAACATTTTTAGGAGATATATGTATGCATCAAGGAGAGACTGGATTCTTTAAAAAGACATTGAGCTTTGAAGAAAGCTATTTTTAGATTTACTGCCTAATGATGTTGTATCAGCTATCAAAGTAAAGTAACAACCATGGTATTAGAACTATTAAATGGCAAACTACAATAAGACAACAATTTTTAGGTAAGACAATGTTGCCAAAATATATTGCCCATAAAAAAGTAAGATAACATAAAGAGTTTATAAGCAAAGCTAACAGCTGGTTTTAATGCAATTGTTATTAATTTACTGTATTGACATTGCTACAGTTCTACTGTATTGGCATTTTCTTTATGTAGATATAATTTTTCGCTCTGAAATTTTCAAGTGGAATATAAATATGCAGATAGTATTTAAACAGAATATGAGACTATGAAGGACTAAATTTTTGCTTTCAACTCAGCCCAACAGACATAGAAAGTGCAATGAAAATAACAATTATGTGAAATTAGTATGGTCTGTATTTGAGGCTATCAAAATTCCTTAGGATGTCAGAAAGCTGCAGAAGCCCAGAGACTGTGGACCTGATATTTCTGAGTCTGAAAGGTTTTAGCTTGCTAGTAGTGGCTGATTTCTTCACAAGGGAAGGTTCCTCAGGAGAACCTTTTCTCAAAACAATCTGGGTAACCAACTGACCTTTTCTCAGAACAAATTTGTACAGTTGTGTGTTTTGTTTCTCTAGTTCCACCAATGGGACTAGAGAGGTGTCATTCCTATTCACCAATCATGTTAAATCTGTATTGGAACACCTCATAAAAGGTACTAAGAATTAGACAATAAAGCCTTCTTTATGCTATTTGCCTTCTGAAATATTTGGAGTTTCTCGTGTCCTACAACAACTGGTGACTACACATCCAAAGTGTTAGTTTCTAAAATGAAATCTTCAAACTTTTCTCTATTCTTTGTGGAAAGACATGGTGCTATGTATGCCTTTTCCAGTTTTTCATTCAACATATTTTTAAAATATGGCTGCAGCTCATCTGGTTTTTTCTTGAATGAGGAAAAGGGTTCTTTTTACTTCATTGTTTTCCTCATATGATATGCACATTTGCCTAGTTCAAAGATGCTCATTAGCAAAAGCAACAGTAAATCTCCAGTCTTCTGGAAACTGTGAAGTTGTCTAATGAGATTTTATAGAACAATTATAAGTTCAGTTTGGATTCCAAAGAAACTAGTAATTGCAGATTAAAAGTAAAAATCTCAATTCTCAGTAATCTTGCCATTTCAAGTATATGCAAATGTTTTTGCTTCCTTTTGTATAATGGACAAGAGAGAGGAGATTGAAAAGTTGTGCATGAACCCATTTATGTTATTATCATTAAAATAAGACAAAGATGATTATGATGATGGTGATATATACTCCATGGCAATGAATTGTGTTTTGTGTTAAAAAATGTGAGACTGGTAAAAACTGTGTTGCAAAGGGAAAGAGACAATGAATCTCCATAAACCCTCTGGAGCCAGTTCACATAAGTTTTCTGGACTGATACTCCACAAGTTGCTAAGAAAAACATAACTGAAAGGAATGTTTCCTATTTTTCTTATGCTTTGTAAAGAAAGTGTTTTTTTGAAAGAAGATAGAACTAGCATCAGTACTGTATGGATATTGGCTTTATGAGCAACTTTCAGAAACAGATCTTTCAAAAATGAAATAACCTGTGCAATGCAAAACACAATTATCAGAAAACTCAAAATTTTGCTCCAAACAATTGAAACCATGAGTTATACTATGATTGGAAAGGGCATCAACACTCAACAATCAGGGGTGTAAATGTTGTTGTTGCTTCTTTAACTAAACCATCACATATGCACAGCTATTAAATATTACTTTTCTGACTAAAAGCAGCTCAGGATAGTTTATTAAAAATGTTCATATTCTCAAGATAGATTTTTTTCTCCATGTTTGGCAAAAATAATTAATGTCACCACTTTCAAGCAAGTCTTAAAAAATGTTTGGTTTTGATAATATATGAAAAATGTAACTTTTGTATTCTCATTTTCAATGAAGTTCCAATATTCAAATATTTCAATTTGCTTCCTAAGCACAGTATTTAAATTCAAATGGCAAACTCTTTAAAGTTCTAGAAATTCATTAGTGTTTTCAGATTTTCACAGCTTACAGCACATGGGCATAATCACAGCCAAAGTCTGTGAATGACCTTGTTGTTGATTCTTGTCAGCTCTGGGAAACAAAGTTGACAAGTACCCAAAAGTCATGCTAAGAACCTAGGTTCTTAGCTTCAAAAATTAAGGTTACAATTTGATACCGGAAGCTGATAACCTAATTACCATTTGTAACCAGTGATGCAAAAGCAGAATTGTCAAGATACAATTCAACACATACAAATCCAGGTATTAGATGTGTTGTGTCATAAAGTGTCCCTCTTACTGTAGATAGAACCCAGGATCAACACTCAAATGTGACTGGCTACTCCTGCAGAACTAGGAAGAGAATGGGGTCTGCCATATAAAAACCAGTAGACAGGAATTATGGAAAGTCCATGCCTTTCAATCTGTTTTTTTTGAGGTCAGGATCAGTATAAATGAACTAAGGATAATGATAGCCAATGTATTCTCTACATCAGTATTGTAATTAAAAATTATTAATGTGAACAGAAAAAATATTGCAAGCACCTTAACTTTAAACTAATTTGAAACTCATGTAAAGAATTATTGTTTACAGAACAGAAAAAAGCAAGAAAACATGATAAAATCTCTGGTTTGTCAGTATCTTCAAACAAACAGTTAAAATTGCTTCTTTTCAACAAGTACTTGACATTGTCTTAAGTTTTAATGCAAAATTAGATGACTGTGGAATTTAAATTATGCAATATCAATAGTATCTCTCCTACACTTTTGTAAGTATTTCAATTTCTCATTATGCAGGGCAGATGATCTGACCTAAGAGGAGGACAAAAATATTAAGAAAATAGAATAGAATTTATTTTAAGAGTCTCATTGAACTCCCACTGGAGTTAATGGGAAAATGCCTAGCTGCTTCAGTGGGAGTAGTACTAGACCTATGATAAGCAGGTTGTATATTGTAATTTACAGTATATAGTGGTCCTACAAAATAAGATTCAGAAACTAATTGACCTTCAGGTTGCTTCATCTTGTAGAAAGCAAGAACTTCTGCAGTGAATACCTATAGGTTTTCATAACCTTAAAAGTACTGGAACATATTTTTAAGAAGAATTAATGGCTCATGAAGTTTATGGTCACTTATGTCACATAAAAAAAATACAGACATGAAAAAAAGAAACAAAAGTTTTGAGTTTAGTTATGTGGTTAAACTGCACATATTTCTTAAAATATATATCTTTAACTGATCAGATAACCCAATGCCTATCCTGAGTATTTTGGAGTAATCCTGTTGCTAAAATGAAAACAATATAAAATCAATCTATTGTTTTGTTTCCTTTCTTTTTTTCCCCCCAAAGATACTTTTTATAGCATTAAAAGGTGACACTTTAACTGTCATTGTCTTGTCATATGCTTCTGATTTATTTGGCTCTAAATGAGCATAAGTATTTGAGAACAGAAAAACAGCATCTTTGGACATTTTTTGTATAACATTAAAAATGCTAGCTGCTTCAGTATTAATTGTATAATGCTCATGCCTCTAGGATTATTATAATTACATTCACTGGCACTGTGAATTCAGTATTTTATTAAAGGCTGTTGAGAAAATCAAATGAATTTAAGTGAACAGCTTTGATGATTGCCATTAATATTGCTGCAATTACAAATCAATAATAAGTAGTTGAGAAAGGGCTACAGTTGCGTATGTAAGCTTAGATATCCCTAGAGTGTAGAATGGAACTAGAATCAGACTCCAGAATAAGAAAGTATGTGCAAGTGAACCATCTCAAGACTGCCGTGGAGGAGCCAGCATGTAAAATAGCAGAGGCATTGGAAGTACGCAGGCAGAGGATGGTGTCAGGTCCCAGGACTATGCATAAAGGGGTCAGTTCTTGATATAGAATGGTGCAACAACCCAGTGAAGCTGCCTATAGCTGACAGCATAATTCAAAATACTTAAGAAAACAAAATCAACAATTAATAGTACAGGGATAGCTACTCCAGAACTGGTTATGTGAAATTAATGACCCTGATTTCCTGCAATGTTATGTATTTCATTACCATTAAAGGGAAATCACGTCTGTGTTTGATTTAATATTCTACTTTGAGGTTTGACTGCATTTAAAATGAAGCATGGGTGGAGTGTCATAAATATATTAAATAAATAAAATAAAATAAAACAAAATATTTGGGGTTTTTTAATATTATTTACACAAGCTGAGGTAAACAGGTTGTAAGAGTGAAGTGAATCTTGTCCTCTTACAAGTAAAATTACAATTTTTTTTGTTTGTTTTTTGTTGTCAAGATGAGAAGCAAAATATTGCCAAATAAATTGCTATGAAGACCATTTACAGAAAATGTCAAAGTTTATTACTCAGAGCTATTTCTATACACACTGTTAGTATATCGTGATATTGAAACTGCATAAATCAGAGCACACTGTGTTTTTTAGGAACATCTCACTCCTGTGCAATCTAGCTCAAAGGAAAATTTAAAAAAAAAGTATGCTCTTCAGAGGTATTTTTATTTGATGCATTTTTTAGCAGCTAACAGATGAATTCGTATCATCCAGCAAGAAAGAACTTCATATGATCAGGAAAAGAAGCTTCAACACTCCTGTGAAATTCATGACGATGCCTAAATAAAGTGTTACTTTTTGACTTGTAAAGCATATTACTGCCTAGATTCTTTATTCCCAAATTTTCTGATGCTCTGCCTATAAATTTATTTCAGTGAGGGATTTTAAAACATTCTGCTATGATCCCTGTTTTTTCTCAGCATCACAGTTTGTATGTTGTTTTGTCTTGATATTTGATGGCCTTCTAGGCAAAATGCTGACAAATAAGAGGGGGATTGATTTTGACCTTTTGAAGCTTGGAATCTACAGATATTTATGCAGATGCTTGGCTTTCTAGAAGAATGGTCCTGCTGATGTCAGTGTGGCCACTTCTGTTAAACTTAGACATTTTCACAGGGTCAGGATTCAGTTCTGCAGAAATCCAAATGCAAACAGAAGAGGAGGTGACTCAGCAAGTTTCTCTCATTGGTATTAATAAAGATTCAAATGCAAATAACCTAGATCTACAAGTACTTGGCAGATCCTAGGAACATTCAGTCTTTATTTGCAAAGGAGGACTTAAAAGTGAAATCATTCTCTTATTTTAATTAAATTTTCTCTTACAGTCAGTGCTTTTCTTTGCATGCATCAGTGGAGTTTCTATATTTCTGAGGTACCAGTAATTTAATATTAAATTGTTAATCATTTAACCAGATAATATATCTGATGATTTAAATGCTAGAATCATATTATACTTACATTAATTGCAAAGAATATTAGTGGTTAGAATTACTACTAACAATTGAAGGTACAAATAAAATAAAATAAAATGGTATATAGAATTGTTTATTCTACTTAATTTAGTTTTGAATCATTTACAAATTTCTGAAACTTGTAACGGAATTGTGCAGCCTAATGACTTTTATCTTACAGAGCTGATCGCTGAATTTAACCACAATCTCTGTACCTGTGATCTAAAATTCTTACTATTTTAATTCTTTGTTTACCTTTTGCTTGTGGTTAAATAAATCAATTTTCCTATCAAGTTCCAAGTTATGACAAAATAAGTTGAAACAGACAATAAATTAGTCAGAAATTGAAGTATTTACATAAACTGTTGGAATAAAAAGAAATTAAAAAATTCCAAGGTCATTCATGTAAATTTTATCTCAAATAAAAGTCAGGCTATTAGATCATGTTGAAGAAAAAGTGAGTTTACTACTCCCACTTGTGAAGTCTCATGTGGAATTTTAATATGTAATATTACGGAATTTTGCTTTCTATGAGGCAATAAGCTCCTATACAAATGACCATGGATAAGTCAGTTTCTTAGGGAATAAGATGGCACCTATTTTCTTATCCTGTTCATCAGCTCATTGACTGGACTTGAGCAAAAAGACAGTTTTACAACCTGCTTGGCACAGGTGTTGGACATTAATCAGTGTGACAATGGATACACTTTAGCTGGATTCTTTGCAAGCGTACTTCTAGCCAGTTTGCTCATATTAGTTCAATTTGTACATGATTTTCTTTTTGTAGTTGCTTTGCATTAAAATAAAAAATTAAAAAGAGTCTCTCTTTTCATTAACATTTCATATACAAAGTATGAGCTATAACATTTGATCTTTCCTGTAGATAGCATGATTTTCTCTGGTCATTTTAGGACACAGCTTTTCAATGTGCTGATACTTTCTGGTATCAAATGAATATTGCAGTAGTGTGATGTATGGTGTACAGTCAGATCAAGGAAGAATGTGGCCATTCTCATTAAAGGACAAAGTTGGCTTTGTGGGAAAAACCCCGTCTTCTTCCTAGTGGTAAACGATGTGCTTATTTCTTCAGTGTCTTACAGCTACAGTTCATTAGATATTATTTCCCCCACAATACATTGTGATGTATACTAGCTGTATTTTTCTGGAGTTTACACATGTAAGAAAGAGATCAGCTGACTGGGCACCACGACTCCAGCTGACAACATTGCCTCACCTGTGTCAGCAGTTGTCTGGATCAAACCTGCAGTTATACAAATAGGACAAATACTTTTCACATTTATGCCTTGCTGCTACAACTCAACATATAAAAGTAAGATATTCTATCAGAGTCATGGCATGAAAATCTGTCCTTTCCTAAAGTTTGTTGTAACCAAAGCGGGGTTTGTTGACAAGTTTGGTTTTGTTTGGTTTGGTTTTCCTTCCATTAGTTCTGTAGGTTGGCAGGATTTTATAAAGATTATTAGTTTATTTTCATCAGGCAAATAACAGGGGAATTGTTTTTGTAAAATGTATATATACTTAGATTAAACCTGCTGTAAAAAGTAGATATTCTGGTACATTTCTTATATTTATCAATCTCATTCAGAACTGTGAGGGTCTCATGACATGTACTTTTAAGTACAGAATATTTCTTAATTTGAGGTGAAATTGACTTATTTGGAAGGCCCTAAGATATACATGGTAATATGAAGTTCAGTGCAAGGATGAAATATTCCTTTCAGTTTTCTGATCCATGCTGAAATACAAGATTCTATAACCAAGTCAATAATGGTGCTTAAACCAGATAAAGCTTAACGTGCTTTTGGGCAATGAATTTGTACTGCTAACTGTAATGCAGGTGTGCACAGACTACAGAAGAAAGTGTTGTGTTTGTTATGGTTTGTTTCCTTGTGATTGGTTCTGCTTTGTTTCATTTCAAAGTGAAGAGGTGTCATTACAGAGTAAGACAAAAGAGTTAGTTAAAATTATGATGGCTCTGCAAATGTGTTGTTGATCAAATCCATACATATAAGAATGGAATTTTCCATTACTAATTATTCTATTCTATGTATAAATGATTATGTTTGTATGTATTATTATATTTTTGTTTCGGAAAATGTAATCCAATAAATATTTGAAAGTATGTGCATGTAAGTTTTTTTCATTTGATTTGTATGAAACACCTCTCTGAAAACAGAAAATGCTGCTCATATGCTACATGTGTAATCACCATACATGAGTTTTTTCAGTAATCCCTTTTCTGGGGAAGAGAGTTTTAGAAAAAATGTTGTGTTTGAAAGCTGTGAATTGCCTCTTTGAAATGATTTTTTTTTTTTTTTTTTACATCTGAGTAAAGATGAACCTTAGGTAAAATGCTACATTTTTAATATATGTATAATTTTGATAATCTAGCTAGGTTTAAAACAACAGAATAACTGCTATGATCCTACTATAGTATTGCTTATTCTGGACCCACAATTATACTTGTCATTTTTGCAAACTTTTTCTTATATTCTAAAGATGATATGCCTCTTGGAGCTTTTGACTGCTTCAAATCTTTATGCCTTTTAAGTAACAATAAAGACTACTGCCTTCACGTTGTGGCTATGGTTCAAAAATTGTATATTTTCAGTATACTATTAGCATACTTAGAGTGGGTGTGTAGGACTGCAAATATATGACATTGAATGCATATTACTATAATTTCTGTAACACAATATATATTTATTTTAATAAAGAAATGTGTATTTGTTTATTTAGCAGTCATTCATAAAATGTTACAAAGAAAATGATATGAAGTAGAAGCATTTTACTGTCTCCTGAACTAATGGTCCAAGTCTTATCACCTGGCAACACCGGCTCAGCTGTGATTCATGATATATAGATAAAATATAAGGCTACAGGCAGTAATCATAAAGACTAACTGGCCTCGTGAGACTAATTTCCCGTGACTTCTTCAGTAATCCATGCACAAGGATAGGTCCTTGGAAGAGTGATTCAGAGGAGGTGTCTAAATCAGCCACTATGAATTGTCCCCTAGAAAATATATCTTTTTCCCTTGTTAACTGAAGAAATCCAAGGAGATTCGCCTTAAGAGGTCAGTATTTGCTTCTGTGAATACTCTTCAGAGATGAGGGTCTGCAGGATTCTATTATACAAAAATATAATTTGGCATAGAGGCCTTCGAAGAACAAGTTTAAAACTCTACATTTTGAAAGGGAACTTTATAAAAAGGTCAAGAAGCTACATGTCCCTTGTTTGCTTTGCCTGGGAAGAATAACTGAACATTTAGACAAACAGAAAAAAACTCATTTTCATGATAATTCAAAAAAAAAAAAAATTGATTGGCCTTACAGCACAAAGGTCTGTCACTGGAATCCACGGCTGAATGTGAAACTGCTGAAATTTCTCTACTGAGCCACAGAACTTGAGGTTTTTGATCCAATAAAGCACCTAACTGACATGTTAACATCTGTGGCGCTATTTGTGCTTACATCCAGAACATGCTAAATACTTGAAATGTCAGTTCTTCACTTCAAATCAACAAAAGGTAAAAAATATTTTCTCAACATATCCACACTGAATAACACTGACAAACTGATACCCTTTGGACTCAGTACCACATATGCGATTTTTTTTTTTTTAATAGTAATATGCAGCATCTGGTTGTTTATTTGTTATGGGATATTTTCACATTTTAATTATTTTTGCATTTCAGTTTTATTTTTCTTTTTTTGCAGCAGTCACTCTCTATTGATGATTTTTTCAACAGGATAAAGTGAGGCTTTTGTTTTGTTTTCTCTTAGGAATATCTCAGCTGACATAAAACTCTCAAATGTTTTTGTTGTGCCTGTGGTTCCTGTGCCATGGCAATGTAATACTGTCAAATGAGGTGATTTTGAACTCTCGCCTGCTGTTGAATATCGTATGGTCTGGAAACCACAGGACTGTAGCCAGAGCCAACGCCCTTTCAGAGAGAGAGGCACACAAATAGGGTATGTAGAGAGCAGATGTCCTCAGATCTACAGATATGTAGAACTTGTTTCACACTAATCTCTAAGCACCAGAGGTTAAGAGGTTAGGCTTTTTGGTATTTTCTCCATGTCCCTTGATATCAGTATGAAGCCAATTTCAATGGTATTATCATTTCTCCTCCTACACATTCATACACCTTGACTATTTTTCTTCTTTTTTTTTTTTTTCTGCTATATTTGCATATGGTAATACAGCTGGCATGTTAATTTGTTCAAAGAACAGGAAAGCTTCTGAATTAGTAAGGGACAAAGAGGATGAGCAAAGGACAGGAGTAATTCTGGCATTCATAGAACTATTGTGACATTGTAAAGCATATTTGTGACAAAAATATTCCAAAAATATTATTTCATAAGTAACATCCTATTACAAGTCAATGCACTTCATAGCTTTGAAACATTAATGATATATGGAGCAGTGCAAACTAGGATCTACATTATTGAGGTCTTCATTAAAATAGAATGAAAAGAAAGATCAACTATGACAAGCTGATGAAATTATAAATCAAGAAATAAAATTTTATATAAAATAAAAGTCCAGTTTTCATCCATGAAAAATGCATTCTCAGTAAGATAAAGTGATTATCTCATTTCCCTATTAGCAAATGTATAACAGTAATAAGAGTGAATCAGGATGTAAAAAACCAATTTAATAGGTGTCATCTGTGTTTGCTAATAGAGATATGAAAACATTTTCATTTCTAGCTTCCCCTTTGTTATTATTTTCAAGTAGCAATAACAGTACATTGGTTTGCTGAATGGTATTAAAAGTGCTGCCTAGTTATAATTGAAGTGGTAAATTTCAGTATTTAAAATTTTTTTGGGGCAGAATCATTCATGTTATCACTCTGAAGGTTCAGACACTGTCCAAGACAACTTCAAAGGCTTTGAAATAATAGGTAAGGTATTTATTAAAAATACCTAAGTATTAGGTATTAGCCTTAGAAACACACATGCCTGGTTTTTCATCTAGTTCTATATTGTTTCTTTGATTTGTACCTGAGGATATTTTTTACTGAAAAATATAACTTGTGCCCGTAACAAGTTTGCTTACTAGAATTTACTTTACTTTTCGCCCTTCTCCCTAGGTCAGGATACAGATGTAATTAAGAAGAAAAACACTGAATCTAGATTATAACAAATTTTCAGTCATGAATGAAGCTATATAAACATGATCAATCATTCCAAATTCAGCAATATGAACACTGGAATAAAGTTTCTTACGTGTATAGGTGTTTTTCATGCTGAACTGTAAGTCAAGGTTCATATGAAAAAAAAAAAAGTTGTTTGCACAGATATGATTTTACAATTAAATTAAGAATCTTTGGCTTTTGTGAATACCGATTTTATAATGCCAGAGGTGTTTTTCTGCTTGTGCAGAACATACACAAAATAACTTACACCAGTTGCTTGAAATATTTTTTTTTTGCCATTTGTTATTTTGTGTTCTGAATGATAACACATGATAAATATTTGTTTAGAGAATTTTATCATTATAAAATTGTAAGTTTAAAAATTCTTGAACTAGCTTCAATATTTCAGGTTCTTATGTCAATGACTCCCACTGAAATTACAAACAATAGAAAAAAGTATGTATTGTATCATAGCTTAAAGAGCCATATTAATCCTTCAGTCTTTCAGAAAACTTCTATCCATCTGAACTTAAATGAACAAGAGATATCCCTCTCAACTTATACCAGAGAAATATTAATAATAGTGCTTATAAAAAGAGCTATTAAAATTGGTATAGACAAACATAACTGAATAATTTCCATATATTCATTTAAACAGGAGACAAATTTTCAAGTGTTAGATCATCTACTGGCAATCCTGATTCTGCTTCATTTAATGATTTGTGAACTATAAGAACAAGTGTATGGAACACACAGATGATTACTCTCAGAAGTGAGATGCTCAATATTTGCCACAATGCTGGAAGAGTTGGCTGTAGGATCACTCACAGCAGTAAATATTAAATGTCTGTACAAGCTCATTGGCAGAAAACTTCCAGTTTGTACAGCATCATGCTTTGTGTGATGGCTCAATACCAATTTCAGTGTGCCATACTGATAAGCAGATGCAGCCAAAGTCTAAAAGAGGAGGTTAAGGGGTGTAAACATAACCATGATCATGTCACACGATGGAGAAGCATCTCTATCCTCTTCCAGAAGCGCACATGGTTGTGGATGCAGATGGTTGGAAAGGCCATCAACTGCCTCTGCCACGTCCATTTGAAGTGCCAAAGAGTAGCCATGGAGATCCACAGAACATAAATATATTGTTGTGTCTACAGTTGAAAAATGGGAAACAGTAATTATTTTTATAAATCTAAATTTTCAACTCCAGGATTCTTATTTATATATTTGTATTTGCTTGTTTGTTGTGCTTGTTTGATTGGTTTTGTTTCTGAGTCAGTGGAACAGAGAGAACTTGTTTGCTCACTAATGAAGCTTAAAAATATCCTAAAATACGCATTTGCTCCCAAAATGAATTAAAATTACCATGAGTATATCAGGAGGTACTTCACTTTGATTTGATTGCCCTTGAGATTTTTGTGCTATTCTGGATTTTTTTTCATTCAATAGAATTGAGTTTATGTTTCCATATTGTCCTGGAACCTATTCTAGATTGAAGTGTGGAGAGGCATTCTAACACTTTATTTGAAAGGGTATATTTCAAGTGACCAATTAAGATATGGGTTTGATATAATACAAAAATTCTTTTTAAATAGGGTTGCCAACATTCATTCTTACCCTCCAAACATTATATTCATCTTCTAAAAAATCCACAGGTCAGACTGCAAGATTTTGTATCTAAGCAAGCTGATAAACCTATAAACATGAAAAAAATGAGTTAGTAATATTTTTAATGTATTATCTGTTTGAAGTGTTTGGTTTAAAGTTGACTGTGGGGCAAGAGTCAGAATTGGGTAATTTTGTGGCTCGTAAGTCATTATCAAAATATGAGTAAAGATGCATATGTAGCCTTACATTAAAAAGTAAGCATTTTTTTTCTGGGAAAATTTTAGTTTCATATCATCATGCTGGTACATATCTCCTCTTTTCATTCTTCCTCTCTCTCTCCACATACCACTTGATAAGAAGAAATGCAGGTTTGACTGGTACTTTTCTAGATGCTTTTCTCTTATTGAGTAACTGAATTTACCCCAAACAGGACTACAGTATAGCCTCAGACATCTCAGTGTATGCTGGTTTAAACTGCACATTCCCTGTCCCTCCCCTTTTATGCATCTCAAGATCAAGTTTTAAAAGCTGTATGTGTATTAGAGCACTTAAGGGCCTGCAGGTTGTCTATGAGCTACGACATGTACTATTCAGATTATTTGATTTGGGATGGGAGTGTATTGACCATTAGACCATTGTTTTCTCTAACATGAGGGCTCAGACATATCAATCTTCCAGTTTAGGCTTTAAAATGGAAGCTTAATTTTTTTTTCTCTATCAAAACAAATAGTAGTAATATCACATTGGAGCCCAGTGGCACTTTCACGTAAGTGTGAATTATAAAGTGTAAGAAAAACATTGAAACAATACTTCCCTTTCAGTTTTCTCTGTGTACTGCCTTTTCTGGTCTTGCTGCAAAAGATGGTAAATAAGACTCAAAAAAACTCCCTTGTATACATTAAGAGGAGACATTGTGCTTCTTAGTTAATTTTTAACATAGTCGAAGTAAAAGCTGGTGTAGTAATTGAAAAAAAAATCAGAAAAATATCAATTCTTTGTCACATGGTTGTTTATAAATATAAGCAAATTCATAAAAATGTTTTGCATTTCTCCCATAAAAAGTCAACTACTTCACAAACGAACAGTGTCCATGCAGTGGAGGGATTTAATGGACCTTATAGCCTATATATCTTACTTGACATTTAAAAACTTATATTTTTACATATGAATAGTTTATTTGATAAGTGATTGCTAAGTAGCTGTTAACTGTTACATACTGTACCTTGCTCCCTGTATGGAAATCTTCTTGTGCAGTCATAAAAAAGCCTTAAAAAATCTTCTAAAATGTTAAACTTCCTTGAATTTAACTGCTCAACTTTAAATATTAGTATTCCAAAATGAACTTGATATGTTTTTGAAATAATTTTATGCTTAATTGCTACAATTCGGAAATGACCAACCTAATAAACAGTGGCTCTATGTTATCTGAATTTTCTTTTTCTGGCCTGGGGCATCTTTTGGTTGCATACAACAAACCTCCCCAAGGCTACAGCATGAGAGCCAGAGTAGCATGTGTAAACACTGTGCTTACTGATTCCCAGCAAAAGAGAGAGCTCTTATAGATATGCTTAGCTACAAAGCTTTGATAGAGGAGTAATTTGTGAATAGCATACTTTTCCACCATGAAATTAGTTTTCAGGTTTTTAATATCACTGATTCATGAACTGAAGCAACAGAATATTATTTTGCTGTGGCAAAATATTTCAAAACAGCCAATGAATATATTTACTGAAGAAACCAGAGTGAAATACAACAAAATATCAGAAGATTTACACGTAGAATAGCAAGTAAAAAAAAGCAGCTGTTAATATAAATCTGATACTATGATATATAAATATAATAATTCAAAATAAACCTTCACCTTCTCATCATTCTATAGAGACCAGATAACTAAGGAGAAAGCTCTCATTATACTTACTTAACATCTTTTGAATCTGATTAAGTTCTTTTCATTATCAAGGAAGTTTGAAGAGTTTAAATCCTCACTGAGACCTCTTTGACAAACATGTGCTGGCAAATCACAAAGGATCAAAACCAGCTATGGGCACAGTATTAAAATATTCATGGAGAGACTAAGACTGTTCAACCAGCTGATGATATTAACCCCTACTGTTTGCTTCAGAAAATGAGGTTTCAGCAAAAGGCTCCTTATTATCTCAGAATGCTGTTTTGACTGAGCTGCTGTATACATATCCACTTTACCCTCTCTGTGCCTTTTTAGAAAATTATGAAAGGATTCTACTTTGTTCTGATGCAAAATGAAAGCAAGCTACAAAATCAGTCAGGAAATGAGACTTCTGTTTTCCAGCTAGCCTTAGGTCTCAGGAATCAATACACTGTAAGGTATATTATGTGTCTTAAAGTCAAGGGGAAAGTTTATGTGCTAGAAAAGAAACCAAAAAGCTTCTGCTGGAGTCTCCTCTCATTTTATTACTGAAAAATTAAATTCCTTTAAAATTAAGCTCTTTCCTAAATACTATCAGCACAAGAGAAAAGAGAATCAGGACCTACTGTTACAGAGGCTGAAGAATCTATAATTAATTATTCCATAAAAAATTTTATATTTGCCAGTGTCTGGAATGTGTTGGATGTCATCCGGCAGATTTTTAATTTAATGAGTCTTTCACCTACTCATAGCACAAAATTTCTTAAAGCAAAAAAAATGGTAATTGCCTAGGCATTGACATCCTCTTTAAATAATTTTCCTCGATGTGTTGGAATAAAGAAAAGAATAAAGACTAAAGAATAAAGAATTTTAGTTGTGATGCAATAGTGCTGATACACAACAACGTTAGAACAATTTATGCCATCTTCCTTAAGTGATATTTGTCAATCAAGTGGAAGGCAAAACATGTTGATGGGTCATCAAACTTGATAGGAAGTAATAATTTAAGTACCAAAAAGCATTTTAGTGGTATATCTTAAAGAAGTCTAACTCTACAGGTAGATAAAAAGAGATCACAATACTTTGGTAGTAAAAAGTGTATCAACGGTAGTTTTTCACATATAGAATCTCTTTTATTTTTCTGTTAATGGGTGGATAGTCACTAGTGCAAAGTTAAATGTGTGATTGCCATTTGATAGTGGGGACTATAAACAAATGCTAAAATCAGTCCAACAGTAATAGCTCTGGACTTTGGACAATAGAGCCCCATTGCAGTCGCTACACCAATGAGGTCTTCTCTAAATACAGTGTTGCGAGAATGTGGTTGGAGTATCTCAAATCTGAGGGTATGTGAGAATTACTAAGTTTTGTGAGGTGCTCATATAAAATCTTCTTTCTTAACTTTCTTGCAGAGCATTGGTCTCTCATATCTAAAACATTGAAAATGAGGCATTATTTCCTCAAAGAAAAAAAAAAGAGAAGGCATAACTTCATTAATATAGAGCATTCAAATAATAAAGTGTAAAAAAAAGCATATTGTATATTTTTCAATAAAATTTTTACTTTGTTCAAGACACTGCAGGTTTTTGGGCTTTTTTTGTTGGTTTTGTTTTTAATATATAACTAAAAGGTATTGGTGAACACATATTACAACACATTATTTGTATCTTGAAATAGTTTACTTGCAAATGTGTTGATATATGGGTCAAATTATGCATTTAATATAATAGCCCCTTGTATTTGAAGTTGTTATGCAAAATTAGTCATTATTTCTTCACCTGTAGAGTAATAGTTTCTAATGTTCTCAAAATCAGATATTAGCATGTATTAACTGAGACTTGAATTGCCCGTGTGGATTGGATAAAGAATACCTAATTTTCACTTTGCTTGCCGTTGAAGTCTAGCCAAGTGTAGGTTAAGAGTGGCAGACTTCTGCTCAAATTACTCAGAGGACATATAATCAAGAAGATATGTGGTGTTACTCAGATTGAGAACATCTGATTGAGAACAGAGAGAAATACGTTCTCTCCTAGGCAAAACACCAAGAAATACCAAGCTTCTCTGAAATTATTATGAAATAAATTATCTGCAGGGTGATGGTCACTAATAACACAAAGCTAAGATGTTATACAGATCAGTATTGATTCAGATCATGGCATAGGTACCTATAACTTTTGCTTAGAGTACTAGCTCTGCTTTCTAAAGTAATACCCAAAATGGCACTGCTCTCTTTAGTCACTGAACCAGTCTGGGACTTCGTTTCAAAAGCTACAACAAAATAACAGAAGAGATAACCTCTGAGATTTTGCTCTTGTAGGCTGACATAGGCAAAGCTCTCTATTTCAGCTCTCTACTTTACTAAATTCTTATAAAACTCTGCATTGGCTCAGCCTCACCTGGAGCCCTGCATGCAGTTTTGGGGTGTCACAACATAAAAAATACATTAAGATATTAGAAAATATTGAAAGAAGAGCTGCAAGGATGGTGGAGGGTCTGGAGGGCAAGCCATATGAGAAGTGACTGAGGGCACTCGGTCAGTTCAGCCTGGACAAGCCTGAGGGGAGACCTCACTGCAGTTACAGCTTCTCGTGAAGGAAAGAGGCAGTGATCTTGTCCCTCTTATGACAGTGACAGACCTCAAGGAAATCACCTGAAGCTAAATCAGGGGAGGTGTAGGCTGGATATCAGGAAAAGGTTTATTATCCAGAGGGTGTCTGGGCACTGGAACAGGATCTCCAGGCAAGCGGTCACAGCACCAAGCCTGTCTGACTTCAATAAGCATTTGGACGGTGCTCTTAGGCACAGGGTGTGACGTTCAGGGTGTCCTCTGCAGGGCCAGGAGTTGGACTCGATGATCCTGATGGGTCCCTTCCAACCCAGCATATTTTATGATTAGTATCAAATCAACAGTGCTTAACCCTGAATTAAATAGTTGGCTTTGTGTATGCTTGGCTTCAAAACACGCTAGTCTTTTGTAAGCATGGAGGTACACAATGTGCAATAGAAATTTAGTGTAATTTTTAATTTCATACTGCTTAACTCTATACCCTTGCATAACTCATCATTTCAAGCTTTTCTGGAAAATTTCCTAGTGTATGATAGGCATGCAAATAAACAGCTTTTAGCTCTGAATTGGATTGGTTTGTATTGATATTATGTATGTGTGTACACATTTATAGTATGTATTTTATGATTATGGTTTTATATATATATATATATATATACACACATATTATTTATAAAAATGCCTCACTAAATTTGTGGCTTAAATGGTCTAAAAATGAAAGGGAAGGATAGCAGAAATTAATTCTTGTTTTTACTACTAAGATCTGATATAGGCTATACAAAATCAATTAAATGGTTAGGACTATTTCAGGAAGTTAGTTTCCCTCAAATGTAAATTATTACCCTGCAGTTAAGGTGTGCTCATTGGCATTGTGAAAAATCTAATTTTCAGTATCTTAGCTTTGTGAGTCAGAGCTTAATCATATGACTTGTAATGAAAGATAGATGTGGTTGATGAAAATCCTCTCTTCTGAGAGGGGGACAGAAAATTTTTGAACCAAAAACCTCAATCCCTTGTGTCTACCTAAACAAACTCTAATTCTCTGTCCACCACTTTCCCTATATGAAGCATGGAGATATACCTAGTTCACAGGATTGACAGGAGAATTGATTACTTAGTATAAGAATGCCTGAAGGTGGAGAGACCTGCAATAATGTTCTAAATAATGCCTATTGCAATATTTTGACTCGAATTGTTAATTATCATCTTTGGCTTGGCCAAGATATTTTTCATCGCTTAATCTGAGAAGTCTTATTTGTAGACTTTATAGAACTTTCACCATGATCTCAATTTCTATGCTAACTAAAGCAGCATGTGTAATAGAACCAGTTTTTCTCAGCATAAACAAAATTCATTATCTTTGTGTATTATCTCAGCCTTTTGCTTCCACTCTAACAGTCTTAGAATTTAGGATCCAACTCTGCAGGTTAGTGCACAACAGGGGCAGGCAGACTTTCCTTCCAAGACTTAAATACAGAATAGGACCTGGATCATGAGCTGGCTGGTAGTGGTTGATAAAATTAGCAGAGGATGGAAAATCACTTGCTTGTAGCTGTTTGTAGGAATTAGATTTATTCATAGTATCAGCTTCTGCTCCCTTGCTGTTTAGCTAGTGCCTTGCTTAAATAAGCATTAGGGCTACTTAAGTGAGATCACACAGACTAACTTTGGAAGATGTAGCAAGAATTCCTTCAGTTAGCATTTCCTTATTATGCCTTAGCTAGCTGTTTCTTTGCCAAAAGCAGAGGTTTAAAATCTTAACCACATGCACTTTAGGGGAATTATTTAGTCCTGCCAGGAGAACAGTCCCCCCAGTTAATTCACAAATTCTGCTAAACACAGTTGATGAGATCTGTTTTGTCTTTTTTCATGGTTCTTGAACATTAAGGTTCTGAGTTACTGTACATCAGTATTTAGAGCTAAAACACTGCCCAGCATGAAATACATGTGAAGGAGACAAAGAAATCAGCACAGACTTTTGCAGGGTGAAGATTAGGATTCTGCAAGATTATTTCTTTCAGGATATCTTAGAAAATTTAAAAAAAAATCCCTTACAGGAAGTGATTCATAGGTAATATTTTAAAGATCTCTTTCAGTTATTTTTAACTATGTAACCAGAGTAAGCAACATTTTAATATTATTATTACTTTTTATTTCTTCTTGTTACTTTCCTCTATACAGCCACTATATACCAGTTTTAATTACTATGTGTGTTGCTAAGAAGCCAATTAAATCTTTTAGTAGTGGAAATAATTGCTGTATTGACTTCTTTTTTTCTGAAGTATCTCAGATATTTTTGTATTAATACAATATTTTACATTTTTGCATTTTCATATTTCTGCATAGTAACAAATAAAAGTTGTGAAACATGACAAAACTTTTTTTCAGTTGTAGCTGTTATTTAACAGTATTGAGGACTTGGATGCTTTCAGTAGGGGTTCACATTTGGAGGGGATTTTTGACATTGGTCACATTCAGCAACACATCAGAATCATGTTTCCTATGTGTCAGTTAATAAAAGATGAACACAAATTTTTTTTTCTTAAACATGATGTAAAAAGATGGAGTAAGACATTCTACTTATGCAACAAAGCAATTTCCAAAGCAAGAATCAACAGTTTAGTTCTATGTAAATAGTATGAAAGAAGTTTTATATTAGTTATGGGAATATGCAATTCTTTGTTTTGGAAGCTAATAAGAAAGGATTTTCGACTATAAGACACATTTTTAAAGCACTGTCTTAAAAATGTTATATAGCTCCCTCCATATAATTTCGGTCTCATTTTGCTTTTGCGTTCATCTTCCTTTTCTGTTCCTTGGTAATTTTCCTCTCTTTTTTCTGATATGACCTTGTTTTCTCAATTATGTTTTTTATCATTCCTTTTTTCCCCACCTCATTGTTATTTATCCTTTAAGTTGCAGTATTTCCTAGAATAGGGGTTCTCAAACTCCAGGAGTCGTGATCCCTCTTAGGCTAATTAGTACAGCCGTGTAAACAGAAATGTGGTTGCAAGTCTGGAAATGACCCCAGAAATGAGAATGGAAATGGGGATTATAAGCCCTGAAGTGGAGCCAGAAGCAGAAGAGTTTTCAGAACATTAGCCAAAGTGCAAAGTAATATGTATCCAACCCTATTCTACAGAGTGCTGAGAATTCTACAGGGGAATAATTATCAAGACAAAATAAGGGAGATGATACATACAAATAGTAAAAAAGGAGGCAATTTGAAGAACAAAAATAATAAAAAGTGAGAGATTCTTGGCCAGTTAAGTAAAGCTTTTTTTTTTTTTTCTTTTTTGCCTCCACTTTCTTCTTGAACTCTTGCTCCCTCTTAAAATTGTCACTAAGTACTTCAAGCTTTCAAATGTTCTTCTCTCTGCCCTCTCAGGTTGCAGCTTTTCTCCATGCCTTTGTGAAGAAAAACAAGGTTGGATGGTGTGGGAGGGAGCTTGCCTTTCAAACAGTCCAGTGTCTTCTGCTGATACACTGGCAGCTATTAAACTGCCTACCCACTTCTCTACTAAGCCATGTTTTCATAGGGCAATACAGGCCATCTCAGGTCAGGCACCACACTGCCCTGCAGTAACAAAACTCACTTCAAAGAAAGAGAAAAAGGATGCTGACAGCTGACACTGTGGCTCTTTTATGGGAAAAGGCAAGATAAGGGATCTTGGAGTTCTATAAGAAATGGCAGAATCTTTGGATCCACCACCGAGTTAAATATGAGAGGTTAGACTACTTTTGCCAGAGTGACTTTTTTTTGTGTCTAGTAGGCATGATATAGAACATTCCTGGCTGTAATCTTCATTTCTTTCCTAGTCAGAATTTGCAGCATCACTTGGACAAAATACTGAGTAGATTGTTTACAGTTCAGTGACAAATTCAGGAGAAAATTTGCTAATCAGTTCTTTAGGGGTAAATCAGAAGAGACATGAGGTAAGGTTTAGAGTTTTGATCATAAATTCTTTATCTGTTTCACATTTGAAATGAGCATCTTAAGGAATATCAGAGAATCATATTAAAATAAGAGCTTTCCAGCAGAGAGTAGTGCATGTATTTTTATCTTAGGTATTATGTATTCAGTTTCTCTATTTGTCTTTGTTAAATTTTGGTCAGGTTAATATTATTGCAATCAGTAAAACTGACACATCTAACAGCAAAATGGGATGAGAGAAGTGTTTCTTCTTGAAGAAAGCTCAGAGTAATTTGCTCAGGGTTTCATAGCTGTGCTGTTAACTTTTCTCTCTTCATTTTCACATGTTTTCCTTCACATTATTTATTTATATAACTCAAAAAAAAAAAAAAGGCTAATTTCAGAGAAATCAGTACAAGCTTTCAATTACCTCCATTTGGTGTGGCTGTCTGGAATGAAATGATTTCCCAATAAATGCAACAGCTTCAAGGATAGAAACACACTGGGTCTAAGTGACTTACTGAAGTGTATGTGCTGTGGAAAAATTAATGGAGCACCATAAAAATTAGGTGGGTAAAAGTAAGTTTTGTAGACTACAGATGTAGCTTCCTTGCAGGAGGAAATGAGCACACCCATCCTAACACCCTCCACTGTCATATTTGAACTGTGAACACTGGAAGAGAAAAAGTCTTGTGTAAACAGAAGAGAACAACTGTGAGGACAATTTTATTGGACCTTTTAGGACTTCATACTCTGTTAGCAAATACAGTTTGAGAGCATTTAATCTGGGAGCTGTTCCAGTCCGTTAACAAATCCCTTGCAAGGCTGTGAGAGATTCATTGTTGTATCCTGACATATGACGTATGGCTTCAATAACTGTACTGGACACACAGGGTGATGATCTCTCACCTCCTGAGCAATGACACTGCTACACTAGTATTTCTCTTCAAGAAAAGCTCATAAGTAAAATTCTCAGTGGAGCAAGAAGTTACATTAATCACACATTTGCAAACAGAGTTGTAGTGGTAGTTCATCACAAACATAGTATTTCCTCTTTCTGTTTTCCTTTTGCCCTTGACATCTAGCACTGAAATTAGTCTGAATATTCAGTTTTTATTGCTGTTAATTCCATGCCTTATCAACGAGCCACTTCTGAGCTCTGGACATACTAACTCTCCTGTATGATTAGCAGTGTTGTGTCTATACCTGTTAAATGGTATTTTTTTTTAAGATTTATGTGCAGTTAACAAGTAAAACTTGTGGATTTTGCCTGCTATTCCCTGGTGATTTTTACCTTTGACTAGCAGAGTCTGGAATGGCTCACTGGGTCAGGTGGTCAGGAATACTGGATTGAGACAAAAACACTGAACTTGTCAACAGGAGAAACATGAGAGGTCCATATCCCTAGCAGCTGTGGCTGCTTTCCTACTCACTTATGCCTGTCCAGCAGGTAAAAGCTCACTGAGCATCATGCCAGAGTGAGGCATCATAGCTTATTAGATCCTTTTTCTATTTATGTGTATTAACTAACAGCTCCAACTGCTTTGTCATTACAGACTCTATACATACTACTTGAAGAGTGTGTTTATAACTGCCTAAAGATGTCCAAGCAAACTGGCCCAGGAGAAGGATGGATGCTAGGGGAAGAGAGTAGCAATAAAGCTCAGACATGCAGTGAGACAACAGACAACCACATACAGTCGCTCACATGTTTCAGTTTACTGATTTTAAGATGCCAAAGCATTTCAAACTATGTTAAGGTTATTTATGTAGATAGCTAGAAATAGGGTAGGTGCATAAGTTACAGTTTCACATTGAAGTTTCTTAGGTTCCAGGTAGAGTTTCTACATATATAAATGCCTTGGTCTTGACATTAGAGAGCAACTTGACTGTATCAAAAGTAAGTTCTGCCAGACTCTTTTAAAGGAAACATTTCTCTTTCTTTCTTGAAGGATAAGCAAATATTTTTCCTTGTGATTGAAGTTTAAACCTGTCTTTTCAAAGGAAAGATATAGAGATTTCCTTTTTACTCTGGCCCTGTGATCAGATAAGGAACACAAGATAAGTTTATATCTATGGATAGAAGCTCAAATCTTCATGTTTCACATCCCCAAATGTCTTATTCTAAGGTGGTAGTACTATAAAGTCAACATTAAAAAAAAAAAAAAAGAGTTCTCATTGTATGTGATAAGAAAGACTATATTGAAAGCAAAGGTGATGTATAAAAGCCTGACCATCAAGTCTATTGAATGTTCACTATGTTCATCTGAGGACTGATGAATTCTGATTTATTACATATGTTTGGTATTTTATCAGTGCCTTTGTAAGGTAAAATGGATAAGCCACCCTTACAGACAGCACCAAAAATTAAGCCACTCCTTGCAATTGATTTAAACATGTTCCAAAGAAAGTTCAAAGTACACCAGTCAAAGGGTTATTGGGATTGAATCCAGTAGAAAAAGACAGTTATTAAGTTCATGTATTTTCATGATCTGACTTTTCAGCTGCTCTGTGGGGCAAATGTCAGCTCCACCTACCACTCCTGTAGTAAATGCTGTTTGGTTTTCATTTGAAAGAAACGTTAAAAGCACCTTATAGAAGGTGGGTCTCTGAAATCCAATTGATGGGAAATGCTCAGACTCTGGAAACTATCAAGGTGAACTTCCTGGTGAGTATTAACTTGCTATTGTCTTACACTTTTTTTTCAGATTGTGAATGTAAATCTGTGATTATATAATCAAATTCCTGTTTGGGGATTTCTTTCCCAGTTTTGTGAAAACATATATTGTGAGAGACAAAAAAGTTATATGTATGTCCGTATTCCTCAGGCACTAAAACTTTCTTGGAAATTTACTAAAAAAGTTGTCAAGTCTTATTCTACCGTGGGATCTTGCCCAGTCAGCAACCTATAGGCACTTAAAAGGATGAATTTTGACCAAGGAAGCAATTTATCAACATCAGTAGTGCTGACTGATTCATTAATTGCATCAACATCATGATTAGAAATTAATGAAAATGTCCCAAAGTAAATATTTTTTGCTGATTCAGTATTTAGAAGTTCCCTCACTTTTTTACCTGTGAAAAGCAATCCAGGTATTACATTTTTCCAATACCATCTTCTCTCTGGTGCTCCTGTGCTTTTCTTACCGATTTTTCTGCCTCACAGCCTAAGTAAATAGCAAATCTTTTGAGAGGCTGTTAGGTGAACATAGTATCATTTATATCAGAAATAATAGAAGATTAGGTTCCTTTTCAATTAATTTTGTGTGTGATTCACATCAGCTAAGTTTAAATGTCTGCAGTCATGACATCTACATTTGATCTGATCACCTTTGACTCAGTAAACAGCTAAACCACTGGAGGAACTTTACACGTGTGGGGTAATTATAAAATGAAAATTACTTGAAAGTACCAATTTCTTAATACTCACTACAGAGTATAAGGTGACTACTTCAAATACAGGAACCTACTTTTGCCCAGAAATATTTCACGTTCTGTTCCCTAGACAAGAGGGTCTAATGTTTGGGAACACTATAGCCCTAAATTGTTCATATGCCTTACAAGTCACAACCATTTCCATATTCTCTTGTTTAGTTAAGAGGATTAAGTAATTTAGCAAGTGAATTTAGAACAAGCATAGGATAGTAACATGGGCAGTTACCATAATGTTCCACACATGTTCTCAGATGCTGATTAACCCCCTGCTTATTATATAGAAAAACAGACAAGTAAACAAACTAGTTTCCTTGAAAGTTTCTACGATTTTCTTTGCTCATAAATGAATTTGTTAGGAACATCATGTCATTGGGGTTCACATTAATGATAAAGACAAATGTTTATTACCTTTCTGACCCATTCTACTCCTGCATATCTTCCTGTTTACTGTCCAGGGTGCAAAATTAATGTTTAATTTTATTCTTGAGTACTTCATTATCACAGCAGGGAGCTTATGTACTTGACTCAAGGTTGTAGATTCCAGTGTTGAAGGAACAGAGATGAATATGCATTCCCTAACTATAAACTGGGTTAATTGTATTTCCTTTCCCCAGAAACTGAGTAGATAAACATTCTTTGAGGTTGAGGGAGACCCATGTACTGTGGACATGGAGACTACGTAAGTACTTTAGGTAGAACAAAATTTTTATTATCCTGTCAATAAAGGCCTTTTATATCATATTACAAATGCCTTGGTGTACTAAGATAGTGACTCCAGACAGTCATAAATCACTTTTTGAATAAAAAAAGTGCCTTTGCATCAACTATATGAGAAGTAAGCACTATGTATTGCTGTTGATCGTCCCTGCCCAAGACATAATGAGGTCTGGAAGAAGTTACTACTGGCTCAATGAATATAATTTGGGAAAGGAATTTTCTTTGTATTAAGAAAAGATCACGTTTTGTTTCTGTTTACCCTGTAGTAAATCACTGGTCATGGTGGGACCATGTTAATAACAATAATAACAATAATAACAATGATAACAATAACGACAACAACGATGATGATGATGATGATGATGATGATGATGATGATGATGATGATGATGATGATGATAATAATAATAATAATAATAATAATAATAATTTAAAGTGTTATGTGGTCATTTTTTGTTTGTTTAGTTTAATTTAGTTTAATTTTAATGCCTTTTTTCTTGTTTGTTTGTTTTCTTGGAGGTGGGGAGGAGTTTATATTTGTTTTCTTTTTTTCTGGAGTGAACTGGCACAGTATGAGTTCCTGCAGAGAGAATACCAATATACACAGTTCACACAGTTCACATTCTGCAGAAAAGGAAAGATGGGAATTCAAAAACTTTGAATGCTTCTAAAAATCACTGGATTAAAAGTCACAAAGTCTGCTAGGAGAAAGGACAAGGACTCCCAAGTGGCTGCTAAAAGCTTTTTGATCTTTAGGCTATGGGATGCTCATCTGCTTTCCTCTCTAGTTGAATGAAGCATTTCTGGTAACCCATTTGTCCCACTCTGAAAAAATCCACTCATAATCTTCAGCAGCAGCTTGGTTAAGGCCACAGGTAAACTAGCAGCTGAAGCGTTTTAGTATTTTAGTGTCAGCACAGACTGGAGCACTTAGTTTCAAGTTGCTAATCAAATAATTTCTTAGCTAGGCTAATATGCAAAGAGACACAATATAATCAATGTATATTTTTTAAAAAAAAAGCAGTGAGAAAGTTTTCACAGTCAAAGGGCAGACTTAGTTTGTTATGTATGAAAAGGTCACCAGACCCCTATTTAACACTTTGGACTGGCTGAGCTATGCGCTGACTCAAGCCATTACATGCTAAGTTTTGATGAGATAATAAATGGGATTTTAGAGTGCCTGCTACTGGATCAAAATAATTTAGCCACCTGACCATTCTGACAAGCCAGTTTACAAGCCCTTGAAAGAAGAACTTTTTTCTTTGCTGGCCTTATGCTGGATAAAATATCACCTGTCTGTACCACTCTATTTTTATGCTGCTTCAGGTGTCATCTACCAACTTACAGCAAGCATAAACCTTGGTTAAAAGTATGAAGTCAGCATAAAATTCCCATCATCTGCTCTGATTACTTGAACAGAAATACATTCCTGTGCTCCAAGATGATCTGCAGTGCTTTGTGATCCAGCAATAGATGTAGTATGAAATTATTATGAAATGCCATAACACAGATGACTACGAGACTACACCTTCATAGATCTGCCTCTTTTAAATCATATTCTCAGGTGTGGATTAAGGAACACATTTTGTCTAGCAGGTCAGAAAGTAAAAATACCATGCATTCTGACAACATAGTTCACTGTCATGTCAGATGAGGTAGGGTTTGTGGGGCTGTATTATAAATGGAGTCACTGAAGTGACCCGGATGAGGTTTTAAAAAAAATCCTCTTTACTGTTGCTGTTGTTGCAAAGCTCTATTTTTTTTATTTTTTTTTTTTTGACTCCAGTGAACCCATTTAGAATGTTCTCTGCACACAGCTGCATCAGAAAAGACTGAGAAAACTGCATACTGCTGTGTAGGCTAAAAATAAATAACTGGGAGAGAAAAGGGAGCAGAAAGTTCTTACAGGTTTTACCGCTAGAGGAAAGCATCAATGAACACGTCCCTTAGGCTCTTAATTCAGGTTTATGGATTTCACTTTCTCGGCTGGATGTCTAACTTTCAGAGTTTCCAGCACTTAACATGATATATGTTCAAGTCCCTTAACTTTTTTATTGTCTCTAGCCCTCTTTCCCTGTTTCTGTAGCATAATTTTTAATTGCTGACCTACCTATGGTTAACTGTCTGTGGTACCTGTGGAGAGAGGAAGATTAGAAGGAAATAGCTTAGATAACCACTTATGATAACAAAGGTTTCAAAAGTGTAAGAACATGCTATATATTTTCACAGGAAAGTTTACAAAAGAAAGTAGAATTCTTCCTCTGTTTATTTGTTCTGTATTTCAATCCCTTTTAAATATGATTTTGGTATAGGTTGGACCTGCTAATTCATTCCTCTACTACCATTATTCATGTACTGAAAAAGAAAAAAATATACTGATACATGTTACCTCCGGCCCAAATATAATGTTTTTGGAGGAGTTTCTTTGGTAAATTGATTAGGTACTCAGAGTACTCCAACTCTGCAAGAGTGATTGAGCAACTGCTTACACTTCAGATGCTGACATACTTTAGTATACTGCATATTTTTTATTAACAAATAAATTCAGAACCTGAGGCAAGATAGCTAATATTCTATTATTGATATTTAGTGTAATAAATCATGTGCTCATAATTTGTATTAGGGTATGAGACAGATACAGGCAATTTTTCAAAATCTACATCATCCATTTTTTCATAGTGCATTGAAATGACACCTGACATGTTGACACCTGAAAAGGTGCTAGTTTCAGTCCCACTAAACAATGGCATTTTCCTTGTATTTTCTGCATGGGGAAAAAAATGTTTAGCTGTAAGTATTAAGATCTTCATCACACCAGTCTAACCAATTTTATGACAATTTACAGTATTTCCATTAGAGAAAAAAGGGTGCTGGGTTTAAGTCCCTTCAGACTCAAGAGAGGCTTAAGCTCTTGTGCACTGCATCCTAAAGAGGCACTCTGACCACTGGGAAAACAGGGTACTGTGGCCAATATCACGTTAAAAGGATGGGCGTAATAAGCTTTTGAAAAATTATGAACTCCACTTAGGTGATTAGAGACCTTTGCCAAGGACAAGATCATTCTTGTCACTTAAATAGACTGAGGCATCTAAATGCTGAAAGGAAGTGGTAGTTAAGCTTTGTTTTCTGGCAGCCTTTAACAAGCTTTCTCTTCTTAATGCCAGGTGGGTCACAGTGCATCATGCCCTCCTATTTCTGATGCACTTGTTTTAAAAATTTCAATCTACATCTGAAATTTAACAAAAGGGGAGACTTTAAAGGAATTATAATAGGCCCCAGATAGTAATATGGAAGAGATGGCAATCTCTCCTGGCATCCACAGGTTTCTAAATTAACTCTAGAAGGTTTTCCCCTTACTCAGTGTTTTTAAGCTCATAGTTTCCACACTTTCAAGCATATTAAACAATATATCTGTTCTAATTGTTATTTTTTGTTTTAGTTATAGATTGGGTTGGAGTATATGAATATTTGAAGAGAAGAAGTCTGTTATTCAGCTGTATGGCAAATTCATATCTACAGTATGAAGGTTTGGTTAGACACAGTTTTTTTAGCTACTGTTTTACTAAGTCATATGTTTAATGAAGTATTTGCATAAAAAGGCTTAGAGGGTCAGGGTAATCTGTTCTGATATTTCCTTGACAATTTTAAAGAAAAATAATCCCATCTAAAAAACAAATTGATAAATTCTTTTTAATTTTTTTTAAGCTCCCTCTAATATCATGTCTACCTGCTCCTGCAGGTAGAACAGAACCAGAGACAGCAAGCTGTGATTATTCCTGCCATTTCACATTTGTTCTTTCTTTTTTTTTGTTAACTTCCATAGTTCTGCCATTTCCTGTATTTGACCTCTACTCCTATAAGCAGACAAAAAAATGAACAAGAAAGCATTCATCTACCAAAGTTCTGTTAATCAGCATTCTTTTCATTTGTTCAGAAGCTATATCTCCACTGCCACCCCTCAAACTCTATGCTTTTCAGATCATAAACTGTGCTGGGTGAGCTATTTATCTGTGTTTGTACAGCACGCAGCACTATCCCCACTGAGGCCTTTGGGTGCTACCATTTTACAGTAACCTCATGTTCATTAGGAAGAACAAAGAGAAGTTTATCTTGGAAAAATTAAAGTGATTCACAATGCAGATCCAGTTTGGGCCAGTGAGCCATCCTTTCTGTTAAAGATTGATAGTTCTTACTTTATAGATTTTGAATAGTTTTTGAGCTTTTGGGTGCTAAAGGGACTTACATCAGTAATCTAAATACCTCTGCTTTTAAACACAGATTTGTTGTGGTTTTTAAACAGCAATTATCTGTCTTAAAAAGAAAAGCATCCCTTTTTTCTGGGGCTTCCTATACTAGCTTGCTATGCTTAGCTGAGAATAATCTGGAGTGCAATGCTCAGGCTCAGGTAGTTTAAGGGATGAAGAAGGCTGACTTGGCCTCAGCTACATAGAGGTGAGATATGGTCAGAGAATAAATTCTAAAGCAATACAGAAGCCTCAAGAGAAAATCATATTAAAACAGTCAGACTTAAAAGTTGTTCAGTAGGTGGCCTACTAATTACTCTAGGCAGGAGAGAAATGTTTTTAGGCAGGAGGCCAGGAGAAAGCGCTACCATTTTCACACTGAAAACCCTCAGAGAACTGTCTCTAGTTCTGGTCTTTGTTTACCAGAGATATTTATGTATATCATATGAGATATTTGTACTTTAAAAAAAAAAAAAGCAACTACCAAATGGGCAAGCAGAACACTTGCACAGCACAAGTTTCCCACATTCTGGGGTACAGCCATTCTTGTTAGAATAGTGAGCTCATATATACAGCAGTGCTCTCCACAACTGAATAATGACCATTTAAGTGGCCATGTTCAGTACAGCTTTTGATCTTTTGAACCTGAACTGAATGGAACATCTTGCAGTTTGGCAAGATGCTGACAAACACTTCTCTGTTTTCTGTTGATTTCTTCCAAGTGCTTCCTCTCACTGTGGGGAACTGAACCTTTCATGTCAGTACTGCTTTGACCAAGTTTTACAACATGCTACATATTCATGGTAAATATCACATTGGTTCATGAGGATGACACGTGAAGGCTTGTGTCAGCTCCATGAAATCATATCTAGAGCTGTATTATTTCTGCCCTTATGTTCTTCATATATAGAACAATTAGTTGAGTGTTCTGAAACGGTGCATGAGGCAGACACCTTCACCAAATTGAAAACTAAAGGCCATAGCCTGAATTGGGACCTCAATTATATATATATTTTTTTAAAATGCTCAATGATGGAAAATCTTCTGCTTCTACTGCTAATGATTCTCACTGTTAAACCCTGGGTTTTCAATGTATTTGGATTTGTCTGGCTTTAGTTTTCAGACCTTGTTTTGTGTTACCTTTTTTTTTTTTGTGTTTCATTAATAAAAGCTTTAGTGCTTTCTACTCATGAAAATAGTTATGTCCTGAGAGAAACTGTTTTCTTATCTCACAAAAGCTTTTGTCATTTTGAAAAATTCAGGAGAATAATTCAATTGAAGTGTCTGAAATGTAGACGAAACCCAAATGCAATTACACTTCACAGTACAAGAAATAATATTTAAATATTGTGTAGATTTTTGACTGATGGAATTTTTAGATTTTTTTATTTATGTAATCACAATACTTCTAAATCTTCTAAACGAAAACGTTCAACCTCTTTTCATTTTCTCAACCCCTTTTTTTTTCCTCCACTCCGAGAAATGTGTCTGTAACGCTTTTCACTGATTGACTTGCTTAGTGACAGCACAAGTTTTTCAATTTCTTGCTATTAATTTATAAAGATTCTTTAAAAGTGCTGGACAAAAAGACTTACTTTCTAAACACTTCTCTCTCATCAACACCTGAAATAGTTAATCCTGCCTCTCTACCCAGCCCAACTGAGGTAGCATTGGGAACACTGTGTCCAGTTCTGAACACCTATCTTATGAGGAGAGATTGAGGGGGCTGGGCCTGCTCAGCCTTGGAAAGAGATGAATGAGAAGGGTCCTCATCACTGTCTATCTGTATCTGAAGGGAGGGTGTCAAGAGGAGGTTTCCAGGCTCTTCCTGGTGGTGCCAAGAAATAGGACAAGAGGTAATGGGCAGAAATTCAAATTCCATCTGAATAGGA
This sequence comes from Cettia cetti, assembly GCA_013401135.1. Lineage (NCBI taxonomy): Eukaryota > Metazoa > Chordata > Aves > Passeriformes > Sylviidae > Cettia > Cettia cetti. The sequence continues at coordinate 35,530 of VZUI01086806.1, forward strand.
GGAAGAACTTTAGTGTGTGGTTGACTAAGCAATGGTACAGATTGCCCAGAGAGATTTTTGAGTCTCCCTCACTGGAGCTATTCAAGAACTGTCTGAACACAATTCTGCACCATGTGCTCTAGGATTCCACTGTTTGAGCAGGTAGATTGGACCCACCATAATCCCTTCCATCCTTACCATTCTGGGATTCTGTGATTTTCCCCATAGCAGTGGTTTTGGAGGTCATGCTGAGTGTAGTCTTTTAGTTTATCCTCTGTTCCTTCTCTTTTCCTTATTAGATTCCAAACCCTTTTTACAAAATCTCCTTCGCACCAAACAATCTTTCCATTTTGTAAAAGGAATATACATTTTTGAACTTACACTAGGACACCTAAGTAAAAAAATACTCTTGATGGATTTTTCGCAAGTAAGCCATATGTGACCTCTAGTCAGCATCTCCTTATCCCTTTTTAATTCCTCCACAGCCTTTTAGATCTTCTATCCTTGTTATACATCTTCACTTAGTTTTTAAGAGGTCATATACTATTATTTCTGCCTTTTTATTTATTTTATTATTTCTCTTTTGCTCTAATCCTGTGTACCAGCTGGCTAGAAGCCTCTGTAATATTCTTCAGTTATTCGCCTAGGAAGACCATACCATTATTTGTCTTTCTCATGAGATATAGTTTCAGACATTTCCCTTCAACCAAATACTGATTCATATCAGAATATCAGACTTCACTACAGAATTTTCACTGACTTTAGCAGGCTTGCCATTTTCAGTAAAATTTTATTTATGTATGTTGAAGAAAACAGGAAGAAGAGGCTTTAGCAGAAGAACAAAAATCTGTTTTACCTCTCATCTTTCTTAAAATACTTTGTGTAATATGCTCACTAATCTTCATCCTTTCAACATGGTTTTACATCTTCTGAAATATTCTGACATGACAACCTGAACCGTTATCAAGAGATTTCCTGAAAGAAGCAGGAAGACACAGAAAGGATGGTGAAGCGACCTATTTAAATTTTTTTTTGTCATTCTGCTCCTGTATTCAATTTACCTCCTGTTACCAAGTTTAACTGTAAATAACAATCTTGTGGATCCACAATCTCACGTAAGAAGCAATTAGATATATTTATTAAAGAAAAAAGCAGCATAATTTACAACATTAAGAATAAAGCCTGGAGAAAATCATGAAGATGACTGAAGCCCCTGAGTGAAGATAAGAAAAGAGCTAAAATTTTTCATATTTGCCTTATGTTTCTCCTTTCTATCATGTCTTTACTACATAGATGTGTCCGGTTTCCCCTAATAGCCATACTAGAAAACTTATATTATTTACAACTTGTAGTATTATCTAAGAGTTTCCATGCAAATGTTCATCCCAAAAAATTCGTTTTAAGTTTAGAGGACTTCAGAATCACATCAAATTATTTATCTGGTTGCAAAATGTGTATGCTAATGCAATACATGTTTTAAAAAGTTATATCTCTGCTCACAACAAAATGAATTTTTCTTGCATAGTATATGACTATACAGGCATTTAACCGTACAATGGAAGACTTCCAAGAAAACTGGTAAGAAAATGATCTTTTTCACCCGTGTTTTGCTGCTAAGAGGCTATTAAAATATCTCACAAAGAGATTTTATGAGGGGTTAGTTGCAAGGAAGTCCCTATCATAAAATGGAGAAGCACAAGTCAAAGCAAAAATTATATCAACAAGAAAAAATGACAATAAATTGAATACAATTAGGAGCAAGAGGAACTAATCAGAAGCATATCTACACAACAATACAAGTGACAACACCAAAGCTGCCAGCCCAAATGCTTAAGAATTCTGCCAAATTCAAAGAGCCAAAAGCATTTGTTGAGGTAAAAATATCTGCACAGTCTGACATCTCTGCTGCAAAAATGAGGACAATGAGCACTATAATGAGCTGAGAATAGTGTATGGCCTTTCTCAAAAAAAGCATATATTTTTTTCTTTTATTTCCAATTGACAGAAAGGACTTTTGGGAAAATACTGAAAAAAAAATGACACTCCCACCCTTCCACTTCCCATCTTGAATAATGCATTGAACTACCTCAGAGCTGTTTTTTATTCTAGTAGTGACTCACCAAGAACCCAGGTATATTTTGGGCAAGAAAGCATCATATACAAAATAAGAGATCAGTTTATGCTGAGTGGGTTTTCTTTGTTTCACTCTAAATCATGCTCAATCTTACTTTCCACAGTAACATTTATTTTTCAGTTTTTTATGACTTAATGATACCAAAGCATGAAACACACAGACTCATAAAAACACTGTCTCAGAATAAAGCTTTTGAAGTGATAATGCTCAGATATCAATTCAAAAAATACTTTATCTTGCTCTTAGCAAAATGGACCCCTTCAACAAAAAGTCAATATGGTGTTCCCTTTTTGTCTGAAAAATTGACAAGTCAGTGTAATTATTTTTTGTACATCTGGTTGTATAATGGCAATTTAAAGTGAAAACCTACTTTTTCCATTGAGATTTAGAATGAGTCAGTGATATTAGAATAATCAAATGTCAATGGAATTATTTCAGTCCCATTCTGATTTATTATAGCCATTAAAGCAGAAGTTAAAGTATAATAAAGGCATCTGCTTGGTATCTCCTTGCCCAGGAGCTATTTTTTCTCAGTAAATAATAGCTGTCTTAATTCTTTTCTCCTGTAAAAATCAGAGGTTCAGAAGAAATTAATGAAATCCGAAAATTATATTTTCTTTATAGATGTTTGAAACCATTAGAAAAGGTTTTTTAGTGTTCTTCACCTGTGGAATTATTTCACTGATTAACACCTACTTTTGAAGGGAGCTGACAATGTGAGAAATCAGGGGAGATAAGCTGGGTCATAAACTAAAGAAAAACTGGCATCACAATAGGAATAGATAATTGACCCTTTATAGCAGAAATAACGGAAAGCACTCTAATATATACTGTAACCAGACCTCAGAAACCAATACATTTTTTACATAATACATATTTTAGAATATTTAGATGCATTAATGTGCAACATAATCCCAGGACTTTAGTGTTTTTAGCAGGTTGATTAGGATTTTCAATATCCTCAAGTTGATTCTCTGTGAATTGACTAAATCAGTTAGTTGAGGGTTTGTAATCTGAAAAGAAAATAAGACAATGAATAAACCAAACCTTGACCATTTTTCATACAACAAATTCAGGTAAAGCCTTTTAGATTTGGGACTCAATAATGCATACAGCTAGGTATTTTCAAAGTTGTGCAGAAATCATTTTATCATATCAAACAGACACCTTAAGAAACATAAAGATTATTAAACCATCACTCTGTTTTTATTCTTTTTTCTATACTGCATTCCTCATGCTGCACTATTTAAAGTAAGACCACTATCATGGAAACCATAGAAATCCAAAGAAGTTTCCACAGCTGTAAACATTTTGCAAATAAGGCAGCAAGCCTCGAGGAGTCCATTCATTATATACTGTGGCAGGAAAGTTAAATTAAAGAAGTGATGGCAAAACAGACACAGCAGTAACACAGTATTAGTTGTTGTACAGTGTTTCCAGAACCATACAGAAAATAAGTAGGACCATGAGTAGCAGCACCAGCAACGTTCAGTTTCCTGTAGATTTCTGTTTGACTTGGAGGATTCTCTGATGTCAAATAAGATTTGAATGGACACACAAGTATTTTCTTCAGAACTAAAATAGCAGGAATTTTCTCTTTCAGTCAACTATTTTTTCCTAATTTTTCAATAATTTAGTACTTATCTAGACTATTAACAAAACTTAAGAAGGCTAAAATCTTAGCAGGATGGTGTCTGAAAGATGGATACATGCATAAAACAGGTTTTAATTCTGTGTAAGAATTTACAGATACATAGTTTTCTAAGATACTGGAGTAGTCAGGAGACATCTGATCAATAAACTCAGGGGAGTCCAGACAGTATTTCAGTTGTCTTTTTGCTGAAAACATCCACAGGGATTTTTTTTGCCATGTATGGGTCACAGGAACATTTTTAATTCTTTAGGCATGTTGCCTGGCCCTTGGTAGAGACTTAGAAGGGCATGAGTCTCTCACAGGTCTTGTGCACATATCTGACTGTCCTATATGATACCCCAGGCAGTCTAGGACAGCTCCAATGGCAATCACTGTGTGAGCAATTGAGTCAAGCATCTACAGGCTACACAGGACAATAAATCTCCAGGCTTGTTGACTTGCTGATTGTGCTGACTAGGGCTCCTGTTCTGTCTTCAGCTGCTCACCCTTGGGGGCCTTAGTGGCATTTAAGATGGCATTGAATACAGTGCTTAGCCTCCAGCTGTGGCCTTGGGATGGCACAGGTCTTCCATTGTATCACAGAGCCCGTGTCTATGTCTTTGACTATAAAAGGGCATTTACAATGATGTGGAACACTTACATGTAGTCAGCTCCCCTGAGACTCACAGACAGTAAGAGAAGCCCAGATAACCATGACATATACGGGCACTTCTACCTATGCACTTTAATTTGTCTGCATAAATCTAAAATTTGAGTTCTCACCAGAAATGAGTTTACATGTTGACTGTGCAGTAAGGTGAGACTCTTTTACTTCAGATGTTAACCATGCTTCATCAACATGGAATTTGATAGCTCCCTAATTACAACAGTAATGTTACAAGAAATTTTGCTGCAGAAAAATAAACAAACAAATAAGCAAAAAACAGCAACAGATAACAAGTTGTCTCAAGTTATTTCACTTGTATCCTCTTATTGTTTATTACATACATAATACAGTATGGTCATTGTGTACTAGATGTACATTTTCAGGCAAATGGGTTCTGTAAAATGTATGCATTAAGGAAAAAAGCAAAATAATCACAAAAATAATCAAAATGACAAGTTATTTAATCTTTTCCTTTACATACTTCTGGAGCAGAAGTCTGACCATCTCACAGAGAATTTTTTTAGTATGAATATCCACATGAGTTTTACCAATGACTAAGATTAATCTTAAAAAAATAATAATAATAAAATTCCTAGATCTAAATGCATAAAATACCTGTACTTAAAAAAACACAGTTTCTTGATTGTGTTGGCCAGATTATTATTGTCGGCTGTGAAACAAGGATATGGTATTTGTTGCCAAATATCACACTTTCTGACTGTAAGCCTTACAAAGAAATACAAGCAGGGCTTAAGTAATAAGACATGTGACAAGAACCAACAAAGGACCAAGAACTCTAATTACCTCAGGAATCCAAATGCTACTGCATTATGTAAAGATGACAGTTCACAAAAATTTTTTTCTGGGCAGAATAGGAACATGTGAAGAAATAAAAATGTAGAAGACTGACACAGACCAAAGTACAGAAATTAGTAAATAGAGCAACACAAGCTAATAAATGCAAGAAAATCAATACAAACTCAGAGTATCACATTTATTGGATCCCTGCCTCATCATAATGATTCATCATCCTTTCCACCAAAGCTCAAACTTCCTCTAGTTGTCACAAGTTTTACGGGAGAAAGTTAATCGAGCAACATGAATAAATCACCTTGTCATTTTTAGTATGATTGTGATTCTCATGCTTAAAGATATAGAAATCCAGTCTATTAGAAATAGTCTATTACTGATGACATACACACCATTCAAACATATTCCAGAAGTCCTGAATTGATTTAAAAGCACTGAGAATTATTCTTCTTGAGATAGTGATCTGGATATTGATGGTGACACTAATGAAACAAAACACCTGAGCACTGCCTTTTAGTCCAATGAAACAGAAAGCTGCTAACCAAAAGTGATTCCTTTATATGTTTTCAGAGTATTTTGGATTCTGTATCACACTTTTTTGCATCCACATATTAGTACAAATTATGACAGCTTAAGATGTTACTTTTTGTTTTCTGCCTGTCACCAGCATATAGGCGCTGCTCAGTAACTTTGTCACTGTACTCTTAATATAAGAATAAAACCAGAAATAGAACACACAATTTCTGCATTGTCTAATTCTTATTTAAGTATATAATTACTTGTGGAAGCCTATGGCATAAAAGAGAAATATTACGGAAATTGAAAATCACTGCATTTTTTTTCTTATAATATCTTGTGATATACTGAGAATTTAATAAATGTCTTCCTGTACTTAGTACTGCTTCTCCTTTTCTGTAAACACAGTACTCAAAAAATCTATGTGTGAACGAATGTGAGAAGATATGCTGGTATAACTATCATAGAGCAGATGATATTTGTGACATATATTCAGGAAACACAGTATATAATGGGAATAAATCAGATGGAGGGAACAGGGAATTTTAAAATAGACACACTAAGATGTAAAGAGGAAGAATTTCAGGTACTACAAGACATCTGGTTACATTTAACCCTATATTTACTTCAAGCAGTTAAAAAAGATGCTTGAGATGGAAAAATGTAATTTTCTATTCCTTTATGGTGCTTTTTGTATTTCAAAATTACTCAGTTAAATGCAAACAATGAGGCAGGATTCATCCAGGCCTTTGAATGCAGTCAAAATAATTTAATGTTGAAGTATTATAACCTAAATTTTAGAATTTTGACTGAGAGAAACTTCTGCTGATAGTTTTCCTGAAAAAGGTAACACTGGATTTGAAAGTACACATTGGAATCTATTTAAAATCAATATATGTCTGAAATAAACGTTATGTCAAAACACTAGTTAATGAAGACATCTGCAGATTTTTTTTTTTTTTTTTTTTTTTTTTTTTTTTTTTTTTTTTTTTTTTTTTTTTTACTTTTCCTTATTGCAATATTCTTTACACCCTCAGGAAAATGAAAATGCCATTCCCAGGAACTCCAAGATTATTTCCTACTGCGATGAAAAGTAAGACCAGAATTTGAAAAATTCTTCTCTGAAGGAACTTTCTGGAAAAGTATGCAAATTATTTCTGATAACATGATCTGGCTGGTTTTTATTGCTTACTCTCCTATTCTAAATATTTTTCATAATGCATAAACATGGATGTTGGTGTTTTTTTGTATGTTTATTTTAATTTTTAAGAAGAAAACACATTTTTCTTGACCATTGTCAAAATGGATGTTTTGACATTTTCACTATGTATGGAAACATATGGAGATGTTTGTTTTTTGATCTGTTGTAGGGAAAAAAGACTACTGAACCTTTAGTTTTCTTTAAAAAGATGCATGACATAGGCTATGCAGAAACTGGAACTTCAGAAGCACTTTATTTCTGTACAGAGTAATTTTTACTGTGGGGCCATACTGTCTCTGTTTCTATCTAAGTGCATTTCCTGAACTTTGGTTTAGGGCTAGATCTAAAACTCTGTGACGTAAGCTGAATTTCAGCCACTCTTGAAAAAAAAGATATGTTTTACTAGAATGCATATTAAATGCTTAACCTAATGAACCTACTCAGAATGAGTTCTGAGAATCATATCCAAAAAAGAATGATGTATTTAGAGAAACTATAGTCAATGAAGATAGTCAATGAAGAAGCTGGTGATTTTAATCACCCAGCTTGACTGTAAGCCACTGACATAGACAATTGATTATACACAATTGATTATACATCAGTTGTAAATGATTAATATTTATGTGAGCAATCACATTTCTATGGCTAAAAGTACTGTGTGCAGCTTTGGGCTCTCTAATATAAGAAGGATATAGAGCAATTAGAAAGCATCCAAGAAAGGCCATGAAGCTGGTGAAGGGCCTAGAGGAGAGGCCATCCAAGGAGCAGCTGAAGGCTCTTGGTCTGTGCAGCCTGGAGAAGAGGAGACTGAGGGGAAGCACCACTGCAGTTACAACTTCCTTGTGAGGGGAACAAGAGGGGCAGACACTGATCTCTTCTCTCTGGTGACCAGTGGCAGCACCTAAGGGAACAGCATGAATGTCACAGGAAGTTTAAGATGGGTATCAGGAACCTCCAGAGGGAGGCTGGGCACTGGAACAGGTTCCCGAGGGAAGTGATCACAGCACCAAGCCTGACAGAGCTCATGAAGCTTTTGGAAAACACTCTCAGGCACATAGTGATATTATCGGGGTGTCCTATGCGGGGCCTGAATTGGACTGGATCACCCTTGTGGATTTCTTCCAACTCAGAATATTCTATTATTTTTTCAATTAATTTAAAATTTTGTTCTGAAGGCATGGACAAAGCACAAAGTAATAAAATACCTATCAGCAGCTCCAATTTGTTAATCTGCATTTCATTGTCCAGGCAGAGCACATATTAAGAGGCAAAGAAAACAAAAATATATAAATAGTACTATTTCAGCAAAACCAGTATTAAGTCTATAGTAATGATATGAATGGACCACCTGCTTTTGACCTTCCAATGTTAAATCATTCTATAAGCCCTATGAACCAAAAAAAAAAAAAAACAAAAAACCTTTCTGACCTTTCTATTCCTGTTTTCAAAAGAGTCATAACACAGAAATAGAGATTTCATCAATAACTTTGTAACTGCCTAAATTTCTGGTATTTTGTTCAAAGCACTATATAACCTCTTATACAAAGTTTTTTAAAAAAATTTAAATTGTGGTTTAGAAATCTGTATTTTTGAATTGGAAAACAGTCAATGCTCATTTTAGATGGACAGAACTACAAATTGTTGCTTTAAATACCATCCTCTTCTAAGTTCATTTTACTGTAAAAGGAATTAAATTGGCCTTTGGTAATGCTGATCAGATGGTTTCCATGACCTTTCAGCATATCCTGTTTGGAATTAGGATGAAAAAAGAAAAATTCAAGGCTGTAATGAGAACTGGCATATTATAACATTTAATAACTGAGTAGAGACCAATGTAAAAAGTTTGAGCATAATTAAAGCCAAAGTTTTGTTCATTTGATTGAGTTCAATGGATTTTAAGTCAATGTTAAAAATTCTTTGCAAAACATATTTCCCATTAGACCAAGATAATTCATATTAAACATAATCATATTTATATCTTTGAATAACATCACAGAATTAGACTTAGTAGTCAGAAATTTGTGCTTGTCATCTTCAGTTCTGGGAAATACCTGCTCCTTTCTCAATTATAAACATCAAAGAAACAAGTCCTTGCATTTTCCAAGCCAATAAACAAACAATTATTATTTATTTAAATTGTTTAATTTACTGTTATGTATCTGAAATGAGACAAAATAAATATTTATAATCAATGCACATGAAAACATAAAGAAATACATAGCATAATGATAAAATGTAAATACTCATGTTTCTAGTTTTAAATAGATTATCAGTTGCTCTTCTAAAACAAAAAATTAATCAATGACTTGACACATTTATATTTAGAGAAAGTGAACTCATGTGAAAGGGACTCAAGTTCAGCTGAAATCTGAAATTAACGTTTTGCTTCACATCATGAGTATTAAGAAACATTGATTGACAGTGTTCACTGAATTTTATTAATTAAAAAAATGCACCTGGAGGGTCTTTGGGGACCTTCGTAATGCAGACCATCAGATGAGTTACTTCAAGATGAGCCATAGGAACCTGGAGCTTGAAAATCATAGAAACCCTGAATCACGAAATGGCCTGCTTTGGAAAGGACACTAAAGATCCAACATCCCTGCAGGGACACCTTTCACTGGACCAATTGTAAGAGACTGAAATGTTACGGTTAATAGTTTAAAATTCGTTATGAAGGACATTTTTCTGTTATAGCAAAACTGTATAAAGAAGCTGCAACCATCAAAGCCTGCCTGTCCCTGAATATGCCTCCTTTGGACTTTGAGTTAAATCACTTAAGGGAATTTCTGATAAGATAAAGGTGACACTCTTGCCCAGTTTTCTCAAGTCTAGGAAGAAGTGAACAAGGCTAAGGGTGAAGACTGTATCCAAAAAGAAAGTCAAACCTATCAGCTATCCTGAAAATTATCTCTGGCTGGGATTAAGGTAGAGAGGTGGAGGAGGAGGAGAGTTTTGGGTGAGTGGTGTAACCTCTGGTCAGAGTGAGTGAGCATCCATCCTCCCTAACACAAACTGGCTCAGTTGTAAAACCCCCCCACCCTGGGAGTGCCACACACACAGGACATTCTTGTGAGACGCAGCTGAGAAGTCTCATAAGCCATCAAAGACCCCCAAAGTGCCCCCTCCCCCTGACTGATTCCTGAGGCTGCACCAGCCCTGCTCGTGACACAAAGTGATGCAAAGGATCCAAGCCTGCTGCAAGAGACAGTGTCAAACTTGTCCCCCACCCAGAGAGGTATCTGGGTATCCTTACTTGACCCAAATGTATATTGATCCATTTAATCCATTGAATCTTTTGCACAACCCTCATCACCAAGAAGGTCAGAAGGAGAGGATCAAAAGGATGCCTTTGGCATCCATGGAGTGGTGATATTTTCCTCTTAATCTGTTTCTCTGTTACTTTCTTTCTCTCTTCCCAATCCCTTTTCCTATTTCTTTCCTTTTCTCTCTCTTTCTCTCTCTACTGCACATTTGCTGTTACATAAAATCCACACTATTGACTTTGGCAGATGGTCTTGTTTGCACCTAAACTCAGGCAGAGGCATTTCTCTAACAATTTTAATAACCAGGTCTGAACAGCAGGTTGCTCAAAGCCCCATCCAACCTGGCCTTCCACACTTCCAGGGATAGGGTATCCACAACTTTTCTGGGCAACATGTTCCAATGTTTCACCACCCTCACAGTAAAGAATTCCATCTTAATATCTAATCTAAACCTACCCTCTTTCATTTTGAAGCCATTGACTGTTTTCCTTGCACTACATGCTCTTGTAAATAGTCTCTCTCTGTATTTCCTGTAGGCTCCCTTCAGAACTGGAAGGTCACCCCAAAACCTCTCTTCAGGCTGAATCCCAATCCCAATTCTCCCAACCTTTCCTCATAGCACCTCAGAGGTGCTCTATCCCTCTAATCAACTTGGTGCCCTCCTTGGGATTCACTCCAACAGGTCCATATGCTTCCTGCGGTGCGGACCCCAGAGCTGGATGCAGTGCTTCAGCTGGGCTCTCACAAGATCAGAGTAGGGGAGCAGAATCACCTCCCTACCTTGCTTGCTCTTTGAAGTAGCCCTGGATACAACTGGCTCTCTGGGCTGCAAGTGCAGTCTACTGGATCATGTCCAGTCTCTCATCCACCAGCACCCTCAAGTCCTTTTGATAGAACTCTTCTTTATTCATTCAGCTCCCATTTGTACAGATACCAGAACATCCTAAGCTAAAAATCTATGAAGATTGCTAATGTTATACAGTGAGATATGAGGGGAGTGTATTATGACTATGAATGTCAATATCAAAGTCAACTGAGAAATAGAAGTCACAGAAATCATACAAACCGAAGTACAAAACATTAGAAAACATTAAAGGATTAAAAAGAATTAAAACAAGTTAATCTGTAATACAAATCATGCCCTTCCCACTTCCCTGACAAAACGTGGCTTAGGAATGATACTCCCCAGCAGGGTTCTCCCACCAAGACTCCAAACCATGCTGGTGCTCACCCTGTTCCCCTTTCTCCCCTCCCACCTCCTCACCCCCTTCCTTCCCCCAAGAGGACAAATGGAGGCAAAGATCATGGGCTAAGATAAGAAAAATTTACAAAGAGCAATGAAATAAGAAAAAGAACAATAACAGCAACAATATTATAACAGAAGTGTACAAAAGAGAAGATGATTTACACGAAGATGCTCACTGAGCCTGACCCAAAGCAAAGTGACTGTAGCTGGTGGCACGCCACCCCAATCGTTCTTCCTCCACACTCTCCATTGAGCAGAAGCCATCCCCTTCTTCTCGAAAGCCAGTTATTTTTCCCTCCCCACCCCCTTGCAATGAGATAAGTTAGTATCCAGTAACATCCTGGTCCTGGCTGGGCCTCCTCAGCCACACACCCTCTCAGCTACTGCAAAAATTAACCCTGTCCTTGGCTGAAACCAGCAGAAAAAATAATTCTGAAATAGGGCTGTGGAACAGTCCCACAGGGAATTCATCTGATCCCACTGTATGAAGCGTCTCATATGAAAAATCATAGTATTGATCATTTTGGGAAGATTTTATGATGGAATTGGCTGAACATCGCTAAAGATATTTTTTTAACGAAAGGGGAACTGTAGGTAAAAAATGTAAATGGATAGTAAAGGTATGCAAGAAACTTCTGAGAAGCCAGGACATGCTACATTAACTTAATCTCTTTGCAAAGACAGATGAATAATTTCAGCTCAAATAAAAAAAGGCTGCTTGCCAGTATCAGGTGTGTTTTGATAATGGGAGTGCAGATACTGTATTTTTTATCCATCTTCACAGATCTCTTTGAATATCCATTTTTTATCACTAGTTTGGTATTTTTCCCTACAGTTAAATGAAAGTGGACTTTTAATACCCCCAAAAAACTTTCTCCCATAAACAAATAAATATATAAATAAACATTTTTAAGAATGGATCTTTCATATAGCATTCTTTCAAAATCTTGGCATCCCAAGTTTTTGTTACACTTACTTGCAACTGATAAAAGTAAGTGTGGACCATAGTAATGGTTGGGATACCCTGAATATCTTACTATTAAAGAAATGTGATATAAACAAGAAAAGAAATTGAAGGACAGTATAGATATTTCTGGTCTGTTTACCTGATATATACTTGAAATTCCCAATGTGGAAGCAAATTTCCAAGCCTATAGCCACGCTGCCCTGACAAGAACAACATGAAATTTTCCCAGCACTGTTAGACCCTTTCCTCTATCAAAATGGGTCAGAAAGGTGTTGGGCAAGAGATGCAACACCAGGAAACAAAAAGAGATGCAAAAGATAACTCTAGCACATTAAATTTGTCATGATTTTTAGAAACCTGCTCTGTTCCACTGCTTTAAGTTACGGGTATTAATGTTTTCCTTTAGTTACTCACATTGAAAGGATAAATCTTATGAAGTTTCCAAAGATGAAAACACTTCTGGCCTAATTTTCTAATGTGCTGACACCCAGAGCTGCCTGTGAAATCAGTGCAGGTTTTCAGTGCTTTGAAAATCAGGCCACTTATTTTTAATTAAAAGACAGATAAAGGAAAGTGGAGAAAGAAGACACGTATAACTATGCCTAGGCAGTTGGAGTTTTTTGACCTCTGCTTCTTACACTCCTCATAATTGTCAAGCTGTTACGCTGTGCTTTCCTCATCTGTTTCTTGTGTCCACCCAGTTTTACAGTTTTAGTTCATAACCTTTTGAGGCAAGTTAAATATTTTAATGACAAGGAAATACCGGGTGTAGAACAAACAGGCTTTGAAGTATTGCTAAATACTCTTATTTCCATAATATTAATTAATAACAGTAATAATCAGACAAAGACTTCATCACTGCAAAATCTGAAGCTATTTCCATAGGGACTGAGCAAAACTAAAAAGGTCGTCTCCACAGATTTAACAGAGCAAAAGTGTATCTGTTAAAATACACAGCTCAGATTGTCACCCAGTGATGTTTGTGTCCCAACAGTTGAACTGTATGACTTGGTAAAAGTGGCTCTTGCTAGAAAAGACATTTTAAAGCAGTAGACTTCACAGGTATGGTTCTAGACTGTCTCTGTGTTTAAATTCATCCTTTTTATTTATTACACAGCTATTATTTTTATATATGTATATGGATACATCATTTGTGAAAAAAAGAAAGTTGGATATAGGTTTCAAATTGCCTCTCTCATTTTCATTGATTGCCTCTTGACACAATTGCATTTTATTATTCCTTAGATAGGTATGACAAAGATGGAAGTATTTTTATGTAATTTATCTTCCATTTCTCATTCACAGCCGAAATATCCTGTAAACAGAAAAATTGTGTTGTGAAATGCTTCCCTCAGGTTTTGGAACCTACTTTTAAAATTTTACGTATTTAGCTCACACATTTCTCATTCTGTATCTAGAAGTCACTTACCATATATAGGGCCTTAGATCTTACTGCATCTTTTTTTCTGTCTCTGAAGTTAATAAAAACTGTTGTGTTGACAGGTATATCTGACATTACATTATAATTTACAATGAAGTAGTGTGGTTGTATACACTCGCAGAGTCTTTCCAGGTAAAACAGACTGAAAGGCCTGAAGTCATGTAATTACAGTCAACAGATAATTTGAAAGTCATGAAAAATTTAGAAGAGAGAGAAATAAAAATGAAGTGAAAAAAAGGGGTTGAAAGCAGTCTAAGAAAAGCCTGAGGCATCTGAAGACAGTCATTACTGATGCAAGACAAGGGATATACTAAAGATAGGTAATGTCAAGAGGGAGCTATAATGAGCCAGAGTTAAAGCATGGCTGCCTGCCTACTGACAGACAAATAAACTACTGTAGACCTGCTTGAGCCTTTATTTTGCTGATGGTTATCTTTTGCAGGAACAAAAGATTCCTCTTAAATACACAGTTGATAAAGTGGGCTGATCTTTGGAAAAATTCTAGGAGCAACTGTCCTTAGTTCTAAATGATTCTCTTAGGAAATGAGAAGAAAAAAATGTGTTGAAGGGAAAATTTCCCAATGCATAATGATTTATTAATAACCACAGATATTTCTTCCATCTGGAATTATCAGCACAGGGAGTTGGAGCATATCAGTCAGCCTAAACCTTCATTTTTAAACTAAGAACTCATGGATGAATGAGTAAGAGGAATTAATTCTGTTAATTGTTCATTAGAATATTCCTAGTATGTCTCTTGATCCCAAACACAGCTTATAAAAAGTTATTGGCACTATGAATGGTCTAGAGATGGATCAGTTGTGGCACACATACAGTTGTGCTTTACTTGTATAAAACCACTTAAGTTTTTTTACACAGCCGAATTTTCAAGTGAGACCTGATGCTGGCAGAAATAAAGTCATAGCTGTAGGCAGTAGATGCAGTGTTTCTTACCAATAAGAACTTAAACACTCAAGCCAAGGACACAGCTCTTTCTCTCTCCTTATAACTGAAGTACCATCAGATTCCCTTCTATTATTCACAACTGGAGACTTTTAGAGAAAAGACTAGCATACCTTAAAATTGATGGACACAGATGGCAATCTAGCTCTGCATTTTTTTGTTTTTGTTTTTGGGGTTTTTTTTGGTAATGCAAGAAATGTGAGTCTTTTTAAGTTCATCCAATTATGTAAGAAGAAGGGGAGGAAAAATAGTAGTTCATTTTTAATTACAATATTTTACTATACAATTTGTTACCTCAAGATAAAGTTCTGAAATGGTGAATGAAATTCTTTAAAATAGTAATAACAACACAGGTGCTAGGATGAGGCATTGAGCTTGTATTTACATGGTGACTTCATTGTGCATGGATCACTCAACATTGCTGTGAACACTTCTTGTATCGTTGCCCATTCTTATTCTTAAAACAAAACCCCATAATTCCACTTAAACCAAACAAATCTCTTTCAGTCCATTCCGTACAATAACTGAAGCAGAAATTTGTCCTGTGATTCTCCTGTGATTTCAAAAGAACTTACATTTATCTCAGGATTCAGAGATTCAGTCTAATATTTGACTTCTTGCTCAAGTATTATTTTTCAGTTTCATTAAAGACACTATTATTTTTCTCTATTTCCCACTCATTATTACACCTCAGAAAATATTTAAGCTGTGGCTCTCTAAGAATCTCCTTGATATACAAAGATGCTAATTGAGATATAGAGCAAATAATGCTGTGCGTCTAAATTTCGTTAAAAAGATTTTTGAATACAACAGCAACAGGTTCTGAAGGAGAAAGAAAGAGCATCATAACAACATTAATAACATAGTTTTTTTAAAAATTAACAGTGTATGCATACCATTTTGGGATTCATTGGCATAAAACTGGGTTTGCATAGACATAAGATTAATAATTTTTCTATTTTTTAATATACAAAACTAATTACTGTGATTAACTTTCACATTTTCATAGATGAGAAAAAATTAATTTAGAATCTAGAACTAGAAAAGTAATTTTAAAAATATTCATAATAGTCAGGAATTTAAGAGACTAAATTTCTTTTTTGCATATTCTAATTCTCAACAGATTAGTTTTGACCTCAAAATTCTCCCTGGTATGTTCCTCTCCAAATAGATAGATAGATACGTACATACATACATATATACATACATAGGTAAATATTAGATTTTCTTAGCTACATAAACATGGACCTGGCATAATTTCAATGACACCAAGTATTTTTACCTCTCTTTGGCTGTTTCACATTACAATAGGAATAAGAAGGATAGAATTTTGTTTAAAAATTCACATTATCTGTCTTGTATTTATTGCCTATAACGGTTAGGTGTTTTTTTTAAATATGTCAGTTAGATGCTCAGTTGCTGCACACAGAGCACAGAGAGAAAGACATGGGTGACCTTCTAGGATCTGAATCATATTCAAGAGAACTTCGCTTTCTGTATTGATTAATGGGGAACTCTAGGTCATCTCCTTAGATTAGGCATTTATGTCCATTTCCAAGGTAAAATGACAGAAACACAAAAATGTCACTAAATTGAGGCATTATTTTTAGAACTGTTGCCCATGACCTAAAGAGGTAAATGAAAAGAGAAAGAAGCAGGCAGATATCCACATTTTTAGGGCTACTAATCTATGTGTTTCCTGGAAGAGACCCTCCTGTGCCATGTAAACTTCTTGGTTTGCAGGTCAGACCAATGCAACACACAATAAAATCCGGACAAACTCCCCCCTTCAAAGCCAAAAACCCTCCCATCCCCAGAAAACAAACAAAACCCCCCCACACTTTACCCCCCTACAAAAACCCCCCCCCCCCCTCCCCCCA
>VZUI01086825.1:0-21455 GCA_013401135.1 Cettia cetti
CGCCCCGCCCCGCCCCGCCCGCGCCGCCATGGCCGCGCTGCACGCCAAGGCCGGCGGGCCCCCGCAGATCCCGGACACCCGCCGGGAGCTCGCCGAGCTGGTGAAACGCAAGCAGGAGCTGGCGGTGAGCGCCGGGGAGGGGTTCGGTGCGGTCCGGGTGGCGGCCGAGCGGCGGCGGGAGCGGCGCGGCCGGAGCGGCGCGGCCGGGCCTGCTCCATGCGCGGCGGTGTTCCCGGCAGGAGACGCTGGCAAACCTGGAGCGGCAGATCTACGCCTTCGAGGGCAGCTACCTGGAGGACACGCAGATGTACGGGAACATCATCCGCGGCTGGGATCGCTATCTCACCAACCAGAAGTGAGTGGCGGAGCGCTGCCCACCTGCCCGGCCCCCCCGCCCGCCCGGCCCCGCCATCGCGCCTCTCTCTGTTTCAGGAACTCCAACAGCAAAAACGACCGGAGGAACCGCAAGTTCAAGGAGGCCGAGAGACTCTTCAGCAAGTCCTCGGTCACCTCGGCAGCGGTGAGTGCCGGGATGGGGGCGGGCGGGATGAGCCCTGACCCCGTTCCCGTCCCTGTGCCCGTTCCCATCCCTTTCCTTGTCCCCATGCCTGTTCTTCTTTTATTCCCATCCCATCCCATCCCATCCCATCCCATCCCATCCCATCCCATCCCATCCCATCCCATCCCTGTCCCTCGGTGCCTCAGTCCTGCCGCGGTCACCTGCACAGGATGACTTCCCCATTTGAAGTCCCGTACCTGCCCTGGCTCTCTGCCCTGAGCATCCCCATCCCACCCTGCAGCCTCCTCCAGAGCCCCTCTCCCGGGGGCCTGGGGTGGAGGATGCCTGTCCCTGCTGTCCTGCTGTCCCTGCTGTCCCTGCTGTCCTGCTGTCCCTGCTGTCCCTGCTGTCCTGCTGTCCCTGCTGTCCCTGCTGTCCTGCTGTCCCCTGGCCTTGTCCCTGCCCCAGAGCCCGGGTGCCACATGGGGCCACGGGCACTCCAGAGGGACGTGTCTGTGTGACCTGGCCTCCATGCTTGGAGCACTGGGGAGGGAATCCCTGCCTGGTTTGACATCCCCTTTGCTTTTCCAGGCTGTCAGTGCGTTAGCTGGAGTCCAGGACCAGCTCATTGAGAAGCGTAAGTCTCTTTGTCCTTTTTCTCTGAATTTGGGAAGAGTTGCACTCTCCCACCATTCAGCCCTGTCTCAGCCTTCCAGATCTGGGCTGGACTTGTGCTCCTGTTCCCAATCTCTGTGTCTGGCTGCTCCCAGCTGCTTCCAGGTTCCTTCCATGCTCAGCAGGGGTTTGTTGTGTGTAAAAGGGATTGGAATTGGTTTGGTGCTCTTTGGAGGAAGAGGCTGGACGAGCTGGAGCACTGCGTCGCTGTAGATGTGTCAGTCCCAGAGGTGTGGGGAGGGGTCACTCACCTCCAGGACCCTGGGAATGTTCCTGTGGTCAGCAGCAGATGGATGTGGCTCCGCAGTGCTGAGGAGCAGCTTCCTGTCCATCCTGCAGAGTTGTTTCCCAGGCTCTGTGGAGCTGCAGGGCTCAGGTGTCTCTGCTGTTCCTCTGGGGATGTTTCTCCCACTGAGGCTGTGCCAGGGCACCTCACCCTGCTGCTCACCTGGCTTTGTCCTGCTCTAGGGGAGCCGGGCAGTGGCACAGAGAGTGACACTTCTCCAGACTTCCACAACCAGGAGAACGAGCCCAACCAGGAGGATGCTGAAGAGCTGGATGGCTCCGTGCAGGGCGTGAAGCCCCAGAAAGCTGCTTCCTCCACTTCCTCTGGGAGCCACCACAGCAGCCACAAAAAGAGAAAGAACAAAAACAGACACAGGTCAGTGGGACCAGCAGCCTGCTCGCCACAGCCACACCTGGACAGTTGGCTGGGGCTGGACTGAATTTATTGCCTGAGGGGAGGCAGTAACACAGAGCAATAATGGGCAGCTGGGGTCATTTGGGTGGTTTTCCTGGCTTTGGAAGAGGAGGGGAAAGTGCTGAGGAAGTTGAACAAGCAGCACAGGGTGCTCACTCCAGCTGTGGCACAGCTGTGCTTCTGGGCAGCTTCTCCAGCTCTCCCATCTCTCCAGGATAAGTCCTGAGCTCCTGAGCTTGCTGCTTGGTTTCTGCAGAGCCCAGGAGGACAGGGATGTTAGTGCTTTCTCTGAAGGCGGGTGGAAAGCAAATGGGAATGTTTTTGGGGTTTTGGACACTCCCAGTATCTGGATTTCCACTCCAGCCCCCTCCAGCTCTCACGTCCCAGCCAAGTCTCAGTGCTGGCATAGAGGAGTTGCTGTGTCACCTTCACCTCAGAGTGTTTGTTATTAAACTGACCTGAAATTCATGTGAAACAGATTCCTTGAACTCTTTTCTGGTTGGATTTACCTGTCCAGCTCTGCCCCTGAGGGGTCAGGAGGGCGCTGAGCTGGTCCCTGTGCCCTCAGGCCGGGCAGGGGCTGTGCTGTGAGCCAGGCCCTGGGGAGGAACACCTGGGAGGAGACCTGCAGAGCTCTGCCCTCTGGGAGGATTGCTGGAGCTGGGCCCAAGGATTTCATGGCAGTGATGGAGCTTTTAAACTCCCTGGTGTCTGCTGGCTGTGCCTAGGGCAGGCTCTCCTCTTTAAGGGACCTGCCATGCAATTACAGAAAGGGTTTAAAGTGGGAAAAGTTTACAAGAGGGGCTGGGGACAGTTGGGGTGGGGACACGAGGTAGGTACAATGCTGGAAAAATGCTGAACTCCTTTTTTTGCCTTCATTAAGTGTTGAGTCACTAGCGTGTCTTTAATTCTTAGGTCAGAATTTCCTTCCTACAGCAGCCTGAATTGGGCAAATACCCGAGAGGACTGGATGTCCCTTTGGTTCCTCATGAGCTGGGAATCCAAAGAAGTTCAAATCTCTTTTTTTGCCTGTAGATATTTGGAAGAAGTTCAGGAATAACACAAGAAACTCCATCCATGAACAAGTCCAGAGAAACAACCTGTAAAACTGAAGTACAGCTTAAGAGAACTGCCATTTCAAACAAATCATAAAATATTCTCCCTGGACAAACCATGGCCAGCAGCATGGTGGGGTGCAGGGCAGGTGCTGGAACTGACATAAATCCCTTTGCTGCAGTCCATGGCCCGGACTTTGGGGGCTGGAGCTGGGGGGAAGCTGCTCCCCAGCAGGTTGTGTGGCTCTGGCTTCCTTCACAGCCCTCCTCTGCAGCTTTGGCTGCTGCCAGGCCAGGCTGTTGGGCAGAGGAGCCCTGCCCTGCTCACCTCTGGCAGCTTCTGTGTTCCCAGGCCCAGTCAGCCACTCCGAGGGGCTCGGGGAGGCAGGAGCTGACTGTTTGTAACACTTAGCAGGGCCAAGTAGATCATTAAAAAAGATAAAAAGATAATTAAATTTGTCTGTAATAAAAGCTCTGTTAAAATTGTGATTGCTGTTACTGACTATCCCCTAAATTTTGGCAGAAAAGACCAAATAATTCTCAAGTTTATTTAGGCTAAAAACACCCCAGCAACAACCTGGTGCAGCGATCCAGGCCCCACAACCCCACAGGTGCTCCAGCCAGACCTGTGGGTCTGTCCCTGAGGGGTCTGGCATGAAAAAGAGAAAAATAAAAAGAAAAGTTGGTTTTTCTCTGTATTCAGAAGCTCTTGCATGTGGCAGCAGGGCTCTGGGTTTCAGTGCCCCGTTCTGGAGAACTGGAGGTGCTGGGGAAGGGCCCTGCAGGAGCACAGGGGGCCGTGGGGGGGCCTGTGGCTCCAGGTGCACACAGGGCTGCAGGTGTGGCTGCAGAGGCTGTGCTGCCCCTCTGCCACGCCTCAGCAGGGCCAGGGTGGATATTTTCTGTGTGCTCAGCCCTTGTCACAGTGTTTGAGGGAAGGCAGTGCTGTTTCCTCTGGGCAGTGCAGTCCTGGGATGGGATTCCCTGGTAATCCTTCCCGAGCCGTGGGCAGAGCTGTGTCTGGAGGCTGTGCTGTGGCACTGGTGTGAGGGCTGGCACAGTCCCCGAGCTGCTCAGCTCTGCCCAAACGTCCCTGGGCCAGCAGTGCAGGGACAGCAGCCCTGGGGGCGTGGGGGAACGGCCAGTGCAGGCTTGTGGGTTCTGTCACCTCTGCCTGGCCCAGCCAGCCCAGCCCTGCCCAGCCCCCTGAGCCCACCCTGCTTCCTGAGCCCTCACTTTGGATTTCCAAGCGCTGGGGTTCCTCTCCTGCCCCTGAGCTCTGCCCCTCTTCCAGCTCCTAAATGCCCTGTGTAAACCAGACCCCTCTCTGCTAACGCCTCTCATTCCCAGAAATCCAGTGGGGAGGGGGACTCTGGATTCCATCCCAGGGTGCTTTTTGTGTCCAGTCCTGGTTAAGATATCTGAAGAACTTGATGGTGTTTGAACACTGGCTTTATTATTTATTTCATTTTTTTTAGCAATCTCGCTAGGGTGGCTAATCAATTAATTGATTTAATTCATTAGTATATTAATTTCTATTGCTTTCTTCCTTTCAAATGCTGCCCCTCAGCCCGTCTGGCATGTTTGATTATGACTTTGAGTAAGTTTGACTTGAATTAGTACTTGTGCTGTGTTGTTAGTGTGTAGAGACCGATGTGCCTTTTGAGACCTCGCTAACCCCTAGTTTATCTGTTTAATTGTAGGTATGTATATTAGGTTAGGCTGGGAAGTTTTTTTTAAAAAAAGAAAAGCGTGATGGAGGTAACATTTTATTTAATAACTTCAGCAAATTATAAATTAACTTCACTCTTCTTTACCTTTCTGTTTCGTATTTAAATAGATAAAACTTTTTAACTTTAAAACTTGGTTTAAAAACTGATTCTTTTGGCTTTGCTGCTTAAGGAGATAAGTATAGATTTGGTTATTTCCTTTTGGAAAAATGTACTAAACTCAGTAACTTTGGCTCATATAATCCCTGTCATCCTAACTCCTCTCTCTATCCAAGTAAATAACTCTGACACTATGTCTGGCTAATTACCTGTGGCATAGTTACACCTCTGGCAGATTAAATTAACGTGGAGCATGCCCTTGTTCACCTGCCTAAATGCCCTGTGATTGATTGTGCCCCTTGATTAACTCTGTCTGGGAGTGGATGGAATCTGCTTTTTGGCAAATAATCCCTGGACTCTCCTGTGCTGCTCTGGTGCCCAGTAACCCTGGGAGCAGCGCCCTGGCTCAGCCAGTGGGGAATGGATGGATTAACCGTAGTCTGTGGTAGCTGTGCCCTGTGCAGGAGCTCTGGTGTTGGGTCAGGTATTGACATGGACGTTTCTCTTGTCTTTCCAACCACAGGATTGATCTCAAGTTAAACAAAAAGCCAAGAGCCGTAAGTATCCGTGCTCTGTCTGTGTTCTCATTGCTCACTGCAGGGGCTGGCTGACTCCCAAGCTTTAAAAACCCTCCTGCTGCTGCTGTCATTTGAGTTCTTGCTGTCATGGTTGAGGAGTCACAGTGTGAGGTCAGCACTGTCCCCTGGCTGTGGCAGCAGCTGAGCCCAGGTGGGCTGTGCTGAGCCCGGGTCACAGCTCCTGTGTGCTGCTCGTGGAAAAAGCTGCTTTGCATCCTGTTGTCTTGTCATGATCTGGAGCATCAAAAGCATCTGGTTTGAGTTGATACTCAAGGTTGGAAGGGTCCTTTTCGATGTTCAGCTACAAGAAAAGATCTGTTTTGCCTGCAGCTAGTGGTGTGTGAGATGAGAGAGGCCCGAGCCCCCCAGCTCCAGAGCAGAACCACCGGAGGTGGGAAGGTGTTAACTGCGTGTGCTGTCCTTTCTCTGCAGGACTACTAGAGCCATCAGTGCTGATGCTCCTGGGATTTAGGTCTGTGACTCCCCACTGAGAAGCCCTGAAGCAGGAAGGCAGCTGCAGCAGGAGTGACTCTCTCTAAGGGACTTGGATGGGGGGAGGAAATCCTGGACCGTACTTTGCATCATTTTTAAATCACCTGAGTTGCAGGAAGGCAAAGGTGGTGTAGTAGTTGTAGTAGTTCTGAATTCCTGACTCTTCTGTGCTTCCACCTTGGTCGGGAACTTCCTGAAATGGCTGATACTGCTGCCCCCCTGTCACCTGCAGACCCACAGAGAGGCATTTCCTTTTCCACTGGAACTGGGGTAGGATTCGGTGTGTCCCATCCATGTTGTGAGACTTAGATTACTTTTGTTGCTGGTATTTAGCTCTGCAGGTTTATTCTTTTGTTTTTGTTTTATTTTGTTGGTTTTGTTGTGCTTTTTTTTAAAGCTGAAGTGTATAGTTACAAGTTGACTTTGGGTTCCTTTGTTTAGTCCGTATAGTGGAAGGTTCTTCATTTTGTGGAGCAGCTCTTTTGACTCTTACTCAGAGAAGAAGGTAGATTAACCCTTTTCTCTTTCATTTTCAACACATCTCCTGATATTCCTCAGTGCATTAGACGCAGGAAGGGCCAGAGCTCAGAGCCAGCTCTTCGCTGTCGCTGACTTTGGGTGGGTTCTCTTTTTAATACAAACTTCTGTCATTTGTACATAAACAATAAAAGTTCCGTGTTTGTCTCTTCTCATGGTTTATTCAGTCCAGACTTGGACTCCTGGTGCTTTTTTGTGTCCACCTGTTTTGTGGGGGCTTTGCTGGAATTCTTCCCCTTTGGCGCTGGAGCTGTTCCTTGTCCCGTGGACCCTGGGAGATTCTCTTGGTGCTTTCTCTCCTCCTGAGATCTGCAGGCAGTGCCAGGCTCTGATCTCTCTTGTGTTTGGCGATGCTGCAGCAAGGCAGGGCTGGGATGTCCGTGGTTCTGCTGCTGAGGGCACAGTGCTTGCAGGTCAGGGCTGAGCCAGCTGGATTGTCCTGGAGCAGGCAGAGTGAGGGCCGGGTGCTTCTCACAGCAGCCAGGTCAGAATCTTGCTGTTGCTGTTGAGCTGAGCTTTGCTTTGCTCAGTGTAGGGAGTCGCCTTCTCTGTGGGTGCTGGGGTGTGTTTGTGTAACCCCTGCTGCTGGAGGGGCCTGGGGAGGGGGCCTGGCACAGGGCTGGAGCCCCCAGGGCTCACGTGTTCTGCTGCACCTCTCCTGCGCTCTGGGGTCCTCCTCAGCTCTCTGCAGGCACTGGGAATGCATGGGAGCACAATTCTCCTTTGGGCTGTGTCTGATCTGGGGATCAAGGCAGCTCGGGGTTTGTTCCTGGAGGGAGCTGGCTTATCCTGCAGGGAGCTGTGTCTGCTCCTGCTTATCCTGCAGGGACTGGCGGCTGCTTCTCCTCGGAGGGGTCGGGATAGAGCAGCTTACAGGCCAAGCTGCAAAGCCGGCCTACTTCTGTGTTGAAGTCACAGAGTTTAAGTGCAGGGGGGTGGAAGATCCAGGAAACAGCATAAACTACAGGGCTTTGCTCCTCCATAGTTCTGGAAAAAAGAATTCCCAGCTGATGGTTTTGATTCCCTGGCCTCGCTATGAAAACAGTTCTGCTGCTGCTGCAAGCAGCATGGCTGGAGCACCTGCATTTCAGAGGCTGAAGTCTCTGCTGCACCTCTGACCCCGAGGGAAGCTGCCAGACTCTTTTGGGCAGAACATTTTGGAGAAGCAGCAAAGGGCCGGTGTAGCTCGGTGTGCACAGGCAGGTTGTGTGGCAGCGTCAGCTCAGCCTGCCTGTGACACTCTGGGGCCGGCAGGGACAATGGGGAAATGCAGCCGTTCCTGCCCCTGGCTGTGTTTGTCACCCAAGGAGGGGACAGCCTCTTCTGCCCAGGTCGATGTCTGACGGCAGCAGCCTGAGGGGGGCACACTGATCAGGCAGAAAGAGAAACGGCGAACACGATTTAGCCAAAGCATCAGCTGTACCCTGCGGCGTCCTGACTCCAGCCGTTGTGCCTACAACTTCCATTTGACTTCTGAACATTTCTGTTTTACATCCTAAGGAGCCTGAGTGACTAAAGACCCCCAGGATGGCCAGTGCCTGGGCACAGGAATCAGAGGGAGCTGCACAGGCTTTACCTGAACGCTAATTAAAGCTAAAAGGAGTGGTTAGAAATATATCCTGAGTCCTTTGCTTGTGCAAGATAAATCCTGAGCAAAGGAAAGTGTAGAAGAGCAGCCACTGTCCTTATGGAGCCCAAAGGTGGAGCGTTAGGGAGACGCTAATCCCTGCACAGCCTCGTCACAAGAGGATTAGGCAGGAGTTCATCCGGTGCCCGAGGGGCAGGAGGGGCCGCGCCCGGCGCACGGCTGGGTAAGGGGGCAGCGGGGAGGGGGCAGCGGGGGTCCTGCGGGCGGGGTCCGGCCCCGCAAACGCTCCGGTCCCCTCTCGCTGTCCTGGCTCATGGCGAGCCGGGACAGAGCCTGGCACGTGTGGGCACCGCTCCTGCCGTGCGCGGAGCTCGGGGCAGCCCGGGGCTCTCACTCAGCCCGGGGCTCTCATCCCGGGGCTCTCACTCGGCCCGGGGCTCTCACTCAGCCCGGGGCTCTCATCCCGGGGCTCTCACTCGGCCCGGGGCTCTCACTCGGCCCGGGGCTCTCATCCCGGGGCTCAGCCGTGTCTCCCGGTCCGCAGGGTGCCATGGGCCGGCAGCGCGCACCGCCCGAGCCCTGCTGGAGGCGGCTCCTGCGCGCCGGGTGCCGGGGGCTGCTGTCGCTCTGCGGGACGGCGCTGCGGGGGCTGCGGGGGCTCTGGAGCCTGACCTGGGTCGGTACCACAGAGCCCCTTCCCCAGGGACCTCCACGCACCTGTGCCGGCTCCAAACACGGAGCCGGGGCAGGGGCAGAGGTGCTGCCGGGTGCAGTGGCTGCAGCGCTGCTGCTGGGGGTTGTTGCAGCCGGGCGCTGGAGCGCGGCACCCCGACACGGGGAGGGGGACCCCGGGCCGGGGCTGGCTCCTGGCTCAAGGCGCCGCGTGGCTGTGCCCAGCGAGAGCCCTGGGGACGCGGGGACAGCGCTGCAGGCTCTGCACGCCGCAGGGCAGCTGTGAGCCGCCCTCTCCCCCAGGTCCTGCTGATGTGCTACAAGAGCTGCTGGGACGGCGCCTTCCAGGTGACCGAGCAGGTAACTCCCGCGGGGGGACACCGCGGCGCCGGCCAGCCCCCGTGGCACTGAGCCCGGTGACACGGCCTGCTGGCTGGCACCAGGGGGGTTCCCCAGACAGGACCTGTGAGCCCCCAGTGTCCGTGTCGGCTTCCAGCTCGGCACGGCCCTGCAGCTTAGGCTGGAGGGCAGCGAGGAGGATGCGGACTCAGATTCCGCGTGGGAGCCTGCACAGACAGGTGTGTCCCCGTCCCGGGGGGCCCCGGGGCTGGCAGGTGCCGTGGGGGTGGCAGCAGCTGAGCTGTGCCGCCCGGGCAGTGGTGGGACAGCGGTGGCGAGGCGACGCCAGCGAGGCCGTGCTGGGGAGGCTGGAGGCTCTGGAGGCCGATGTCCGCTTCCTCTGCACCGAGCTGGGCGCCGAGAAGCTCCTGTGGAGCAGCCGCTTCCTGGAGCTGCTGCGGGAGCAGCAGAGCCTGCGGCAAAGGGTGAGTCCCGGGGCTGCCAGCCCTCTGTCCCTGCCCCACGCCAGCCCCTCACTCCCTGCTGCAGCTGCAGGAGCTGCCGTGGCAGTGGAACAGTGTGGACAGCCCCGAGCTGCCAGGGGAAGCAGAGGAGCAAAGTGCCAGTGGGAGTGAGGGAGAGAGCCCGGAAGGTAAGGGCTGGGAATTGTGGGGGGCACAGGGAGCACGTAGCTGGGGAGGGGGCAACGTGCTGGGCCTGCCACCAGAGCTGGGGAGGGCAGTGACCTCTGCTGATGGGCAGTAAGGGCAATGCTCCGGCTCCCACCTGGGCACTGGGTGGCACTGGGAGGTGGGTGCTGGGAAAGGCTCCCTGTTCTCTGCATCTCTTCCCACCAGGAGCCTGGCTGGGTGCTCCCACTGGTGTCCCCTCTCTCTCCTTTGCTCTTTCCCAGGACGCCAGTGGATGGAGGCACCTCGGCAACCACGTGGCTCCATCCAGCCTGACAGGCAGAAAATGTAAGTGAAGTGTGAGCAAACCAGGAAGGATCCACACGTTCCTCTCTGCCCAGGCCCTGCAGGGCACAGGCCAGGCTGGTGCAATCCCAGCTGTATCCTGTATGTGCCTCCATCCCTTGGTGCTGGGGGGCCCGGCCCCATCCAGCAGAGCTGCAGCCCGTTCCCAGGAGCAGGGACCAGCTGGAGGAAGGTCAGGACAAGCCACGGGCCCTGAGTCTGCCCCAGGACACTGCACAGCCCTCCCTGCCCGGGGCTGACTGTGCCCCACTGGGGCTGGCGCTGGCGAAGCCCACCTGGAGCATCCTCCTGCTCTGCTGCTCGTTGGGAGGTTCCAGGAACACGGAACGTGCTCAGCGCCGGCTTCGGTCTCCTCTCGCCGGGGTGAGGGATTGCAAAACTCGCCCACTGACTTCCTGATCGGCCACATCCATCCTCTCCCTCCGCTGCTCCCGCACGACGCAACCCCGGGCCGGCTCCTTGAGACAGCGGCCAAGGGCAGGGGCTGCCCGGGCACGGCCAGGGCCCCGCAGGGAGCAGGGCTGGGGGCTGCCCCAGCACGGGGGGGCTGCGTCCCGCCCCGGGCTCCACCGTTCAATACAGGCAGCCGCTCTCCTCCGTTGTGTGTGCCTGGTCTTTGCCCGGCAGAGCCGGGAGGGCTGCGGCTGGAGCAGAGCAGGGACCGGCAGCCACCCGCAGCGGGGCCGGGGCCGGGGCCAGGCTCCAGCAGCGGGGCCAGGCTCCAGCAGCGGGGCCAGGCTCCAGCAGCAGGGCCAGGCTCCAGCAGCGGGGCCAGGCTCCAGCAGCGGGGCCAGGCTCCAGCAGCAGGGCCAGGCTCCAGCAGCAGGGCCAGGCTCCAGCAGCAGGGCCAGGCTCCAGGCTCCAGCAGCAGGGCCAGGCTCCAGGCTCCAGCAGCAGGGCCAGGCTACAGCAGCAGGGCCAGGCTCCAGGCTCCAGCAGCAGGGCCAGGCTCCAGGCTCCAGCAGCAGGGCCAGGCTCCAGGCTCCAGCAGCAGGCAGTGATCTGTGCTCCCAACGTGCCCGTGCAGCTCCCACATGCAGGGAACTGATGCAAGGCGAATAGCAGCTGCCTGACTCACCCTGCACCCACCTGGCCCCGCTGCGGTGGAGCTGGGACAGCCCCGTGCTGCTCAGGAATGCCAAAGTAAGCCAGGCCCTGCAATGAGCTGCTCTGGGCCCTGCTGCAGTGAAACCCCCTGCCCCGGCTGCCCCCGCAGGAAGCACAGCAGCATCCATGCTGAGCACCACTGCTGTGACAGGGCCCTGCTCCTGCTGTGGCCATCATTCACCTCTCTGTGGCAATCTGCGGGCTGGAAATCCCCAGGCAGCCCACGGGGGCCAGGGTGCAGCAGGTGGAGGGTGACAGAAAGCAGCATTAGCTACAGCCACCAGCTCTGCACGCCCACGGGAGCAGCCCTCACCACAGCACCTGCAGCAAGGCAAGAGCCACCTCACAGGCCATGGAAACCTTTCCCCAGCCATCACACCAAAGCCTCCTGACCTATTGCCTAACCTGAGGCTGTATTTACTCCAACACGCTCGTGCAACATTGCTCCCCAGCCCTGGCCAGGGCCTCAGTGGCTGAGCATGTTGCTGCTGCCCCAGACAGGGACAGCCCCTGGCCTTGGGGCACACCGGGGTACTCAGGGCCCTTAGGAAAGAAAGGAGCAGTTTGTGAGAGAACTGAAAAGGGCCAGGGAGAGGTGAGCAAGCCCTGGAGAGCAGACTGGCCCGCTTGGGGGAACCAGCCTCTCCTGAAGCTCAGCACGAGGCTTCAGTGGCACACAGCTGACAGGATGAGGGCTGGGAAGCCCCTGAGCACAGGAAATCTTCAACAGGCCCGTGTGTGACCTCCTTCCCTCCCAGAGCCCAGTGAGCTGACACGCAGCTCTGACCCAGTTTGGCTCACCCAGGAGCACAAAGCAAACACCCAGCAGTCAGAGCAGGCTCTGCCCCCGAGCCCCAGAAAGTGCTGAGCCAAAGGATGCACCCCCAAATCCCCACCACAACAGCCCCAGCAGGGTTGCCAAGCTGTACAGGCAGGCAGCCTCACCACTTGTGGCACTGAGGATGTAGAGGAAAAAATGAGCAGCAGCAACAGTTCTAATCAGCATTCCCATTTCCCAAATCTCTGGCACCACAGTGAGCTTGGGAAATGGGGACACAGAACTTTGTGTGAATGAAGGAGAAAATTCAGAGCACAGCAGTGGGAGTGTGGCTGGGTTCTGGCTGCCCCAGCAGCACACACAGCACTTTGGGGAGTAACTTCCACCACATCTGTGCTAGGGCCTGACCCCCCCAAACTGCTCCATGTGCCCCCAGGACTGCCACTGCAACAGAAACATCACAAAGAAAGTCAGTCAGCTCCAGCTCCTCCTCTCCTGGTTGTGATAATGAACCTTTGCACTGATTCCCTTAATTCTGTCTCAGTGCAGCTTTGAGAGACGCAAACCCAAACATTTATCCCTCTCTAAACATCCTGAAAAACTAGAACTACCTATTGTCTATTACAGGAACACCAGCCTTAAAATCCTGCAGCATTTTGCAACTGCAGATGCCACTACAGACAGCAGCAAACCCCTCACCTGGTTAAGGTGTGCTCAGAGCCCTGACACACCCCTCCATCCCCCCAGCACACACACACAGAGCCACTGGAGCTCTGTCACTGCAGTGACATCCTGAGGCTTCCTCTCCCAGACAATACACACTTCAGCCTGTGAGGCTGCAGGTTTGTTTTCAAGTGCAGCTGGTCTCTGGGAGCTCTGCCCCCCTGGTTTCTGATTAACTGGAGAGTCACTGCCCTGTGCTCAATGAAGAGCACAAGTTTCAATACAGACCATAAAGTTATTTAACCAGTGAGATAAGAACATGCTCTGCTGCAGTGGAGCAGGTGAGAGGGGAAGATCCTTACACCACTGATATCCCTGCTGCACTTCCAGTCCATAACAAATCTTCAGAGCAAAATTTGGACATGCTACCATTCACATATTCCACACTCCACACCTGACACAGATGTACTGTAACTGGATAAAATTGGATAAAATATGTATTTATTTCCAGGCTGTACTGTGGAGTTGGCCCTTAACGCCAAACACAATCCACTCTGAGCCCAAAACTGCCAGGAGTGTGCTGTGCTTTAGCACCTGAGACACCCACAGCGTGTTCTGCTGCTGTCCCCCTGCCCTGCCAGCCTGCCCCGGGCACTGAGCAAGCCCAGAGCAGCCAAACAAACAGCAGCACTGCACAGCCCTTATCTGCCACGGCACATGGATGTTTTGGCCGGCTGCATCGATTAACAGCCTGTCAATAACCAGCCCTCAGGCTGCACAGAGATCAAAGCCTGCCACAGGAACCCCGGGGAGGAGGGATGATTGCTCTGACTTCCCTGGAAAGCCAACCAAAATGTTGAATGTTCCTCCACAAAGCCACCAGAGACCAAAAATGTCCACTCAGCAGTTTTTATTTCTATAACACAGTTCTCCTTTGCCACGGCTCTCACGTGGCTCTTCAGTACGTGACTATACTGCACAGTAATACAGAAAGTTCAGCAAGTGTCAGCTGGGGAGTACAAAATGTTAATCTTCTCATTGCAAGAGAGGCAGCAGATACCAGCATTCCACCAGAAACCCAAACCCACCTTGCCAAGTAACATATGGCTGAGGTGAGAACAGCATTGATTAAAACTGCAAGCAGCAAGGTGCTGAACAGCAACATCAACCCCCCTTTTTTTCTGTAATTTACAAATATGCAAAGTATCAGGTTACTTAAAATAAGAAGCATTTTGCTTACTAACATGAAACATTACTAATTTGTAATGTATCATTCACCAGGTATACAGGTTTCTGTGTCCCTGTGGTCTCATGGCACACGGTGCCAGTCTGGGCAGGTCATTCCTTGGACATCAGAGGGAAGAGCAGGAACAGACACCGCTCCCCGGAGGGATTCAGGAGCAGCTGCCTCCCACTCTCCCCTTCCTAATTTGCCACTCAACAACCTTGGTTTAACCACAGAAGGGCGTATTGTATTTAGAAAACAACAACACACAGAGATACAATGTGTATCAACAAAATCAACTGCTTCTGGCCTGCAAGTGCCAGGAACATTTCTGCATCCCCTGAGCAAAATTCCAGGACCAGAACCAATTACTATAGCAATTGGTTTTGCATATTTAAAGTCTCGTACAGTACCTACAATAGAAAATATCTTACAGAGTAAGAGGAAATGAAACAGAACAGTCTTGCCAAATAAGTCTTATTCTACAATTCTGGATGCTGCTATAGTTGGGCACAGCCAAAGGGGGAATATTGGTGAGGAAGAAGATGAAGCAACAGCTTTACAGCATGAAATATTAAAGACTCCTTGGGAAGGCCCCTGGCAGCAGTCCAGATTTGACTGCAGCTGTTTTATTGCTGTCTAAAGGCA
Source organism: Cettia cetti (assembly GCA_013401135.1). Lineage (NCBI taxonomy): Eukaryota > Metazoa > Chordata > Aves > Passeriformes > Sylviidae > Cettia > Cettia cetti. The sequence continues at coordinate 14,381 of VZUI01086825.1, forward strand.
AAAGGCACATCATAAATCCTTGTCAGGGCTGTACAGAGCCAGCCTGGGACAGGGACAGCTCCAGAGCAGCACTCAGCACGCTCAGCTCCCCCACCTGCTCTGACACTGCAGCTGTCAGCACATGCCTGACACACAGCTCACACTGCCCTGGAGCAGTGTCCAGCTGCTCCTCCTGAGCAAGGACTGTGCTCCTGGGAGCTGAGCTGCTCACTGAGCTCTTGTGGCCCATGTGGCAGAATTACCTCACCTCAGGAAGTTAAGCTGAGGTGGGAGGGGTGTGGAAAACACCATTCAAGTGCACCAGTAAAACCAGTCAGATAAACCCAGCTTCAGATTACATTAATAACCCAACATTTGCCACAGATCTGAATGGTGGGATTTAGCAAAGAGGCTTAGTCAGGATCTAACAACAACATTGACAAGGCATTTGGGTCCTCAGAAACTAGCCTCAGGCCACTAGAAAGGCAGCATCCAGTTCTTCATCCAGTTATGGACAACTGCAGGAACTCAGGGTGTGCCAGACTCCCACGAACCCCAAAGGAACAGTCCTGCTCTAGAGCTGCAGCCTCCCTTGCTGCTGAGCAGCCCCTGGGGAAGGTGCTGGGGTGCTCTCCCCTCTCCCACAGGCATGCAGCCACAGCTGCAGCAGAATTGCTGTGAGCACAGCACATCTGGCATACAGCAGAGCGCTCGGAAGGCAGCTGTGGCAGCTGCAGAGGCAAAACCAGCCCCTCAGGCTCCCCCCACAGCTGGCTGCCCTCGGCACCTGCCTCACATCCCCGGGTTCTGGGCCTTGTAGGTGAGGATCTCTGCTGCCAGCCTCTGGGGGTCCAGCAGCCGGGGGAAGCGGCTCATCACGGCATCCACCAGGTGCGGGTGGAAGATGCCGCAGAGCTTGACGTGCACGCTGGCCCTCTCCTCGGCAAACTGCTCCGGGGCAGGCCCGGCCCAGGGCCCCGCGTCCCCGTAGGCCGGCCCCGGGGCGCGCTGCACGGCGCGGGGGGCGGGCACGGCCGGGGCTCTCACCGCGGGCAGCGGGAAGGGCTCGGACCAGAGCTCCCCGGGCAGGCTGAACTGCCCCGCGGCGCCCACGGGCACCCCATAGCCCGGGAAGGAGCGGGCAGCTCCTGAGTGAGACACCTCGGGGCTGTACTGCAGGAAGCTGGCCCCAGGGGAGGAAGATTTATGGGAGCCGTGCTTGTAAGAGACCAGGCCGTTCTGCTCTAAGCTGGAATGTGGGTAGAGGGGTCTCTGCCTGCCACAGGTGCAGACGGCCAGCTGCTCCGCATGGGAACGCTCGCAGTGGCTGCAACATCTGTGGGGCCACATGTCAGACAGCTGGGTCTCCAGAGACCCAATGCCCGAGTCGAGGCGCTCCTGAGAGATGTAGGCCAGAGAGTCCATGGGGGGCTGCTGGTACCTGTCAGGGGAGACACTGCCTGACACACAGCCCTTGGCCTGAAGCACGACGTCGCTGGGCTTGGCTTTGTGGGCCAAGCTCTTCCTCTCTGCAGAGACCTTCTGTAAAGAGCTCTTGTCACTCTCTGTGGGCACAGAGCACAGGAGCTCTGCCTGGGAGCCCCGTTTCCCCTTTTTCTCCTCCTTGGCACTGGTACTCCTGGTTGGAGACAGCCTTGCGTTGGCACGGAGCTCATCAGCTAACGAGCGCTGGGGCTGGTTGAGCCTTTCAGGATGGTAGAACTTACACTTAATTCCATAAGTGCATTTTTTCCCTGTAAGGAAAGCCAGAGCATGGAATGAGCAGCTGGGTTTGAGTAGATTATCAATGACACTTGCACGGATAGCTTGTTCTTCACATAAAGAAGGCAGCTCTTACCATAAGGGCACTGCTGTTTCTTGTGTTCTGGAACTACAGGTTTCTTCCTGAGGAAGTTATCCAGGCTGGGGCCATGACGCCCTAAGGGATCATCTGGAGGCATAAACCTAAAGAAAAACAAACCTCGGTAAGAAGCAGTTCACTTTTTTGAGCTGAGATTTGGTTTCTTCTCAAAGCCTCCTATTTCATTGAAGATCAAAAGCTGTGTGAGCCCTACAAAGCCCATTTCCTGCAGAGATAACCCTTCTGCCACCCAGTCCACAGCAGCACAAAATGCTTCCCTGCAGGCACAGAAGCAGTTCAATGCTTGGTTGTCAACCAGCATTAGTACCTGCTGCTGAGGCTGCTAAAAATTGTCCTGTGAGGAAACTGCACCCTGAAGCTGCCCTTAGAGCTCCTAGCTCCAAATTAGGAGCAGCCACTGAGATGTCATGCCACCAGTTTCTTTTGCCTTTGTATCCTACAGCTTTTCTTTACTGGCATTTTGCTCCTCTTGGGCATCACTTGCTACTGCTTCATTAGAGCAAGCCAGTGTGTCCACACAGACCTTTCCTAAAAGCCCAAGGAGATGAGACCAGGATGCCTTGGAGTGGCTACCTAGGACAGAGGCTAGAAAGTCAGGAGAATAAAGTGGGTATTTATTAAAGGCCTTCAATAGATACACCTTGGGAAGTACAAAAGGCTCCCAGAGGCTGCAGCAAGCATGGTCCTGACACGGACCACGGTTAGGAGTTTTTCAGACAGATGTAAGTTTGGTGTATTTGCACATCAGGGGTTAATTGTCCAATTACAGCTTCAGGTAATGAAGTCACATTCCCCCAGTTTGCTCCCCCCATTTCACTGTCATTTATTTTTTTTGTTTATACTCTGCCTGAGGCAGAGGGTGTCCTTGGTTCTCAGGCCAGGAGGGACCGCTCTGTCTCAGCACAACACAAAGAGAGCTCACTGACCCCGTCCACGGAGCCCAGAGCTGCACCCTGACACAACACGGCCCGGAAACCCACGGACAGGCAGCGGCCCCAGGCGTACTTGTCGTTCACAAAGGAGTACATCAGCAGGCGCTCCTCGATGAACCTCTTCCACTCGGGCCGCTCGCTCTGCAGGTCCCTGTAGGTGTCGTTGGACACCACCACGCCGTCGCACTCGTGCGCCAGCTTGACAATGAAGCGATCGTCGTAGCACACCACGCGCTTGCCGCCCACGCGCCGCGACGGCGTGAACACCAGGATCTTCTTCTTCTCCAGCTCCCGCAGGATGTGCTGGTCTGCGGCAAACACAGCTGTGAGCACAGCCCCTCACACCACAAAGGAACGTTGTAAATAAAGAAAATCATTCATCTGAAGTCATTCTGTGTCTCTGTAACCCAGACTGTATTCAACCCCGCTCGTCGCTGTTCTGAGTTACTCAAATCTCAGCTCTCTGCAAGTTCAGAGCAAGCTCCCCTCAGTTTGAATAATTCTGGAAAAGTATGCTTCAGTTAAATACAAAGCACAAACTGTATCCCTGAAAGATGAAAAAAAATGGAGAAATAAAAGACAAGAAGTTAGGAAGCAAAGCAGTACTACCCTCAGTTTGAATAATTTTGGATAAGTATGCTTCAGTTAAATACAAAGCACAAAGTGTGTCCCTGAAGGATGAAAAAAAAATGAGAAATAAAAGACAAGAAGTCAGGAAGAAGAGCAGTATTATTCCTTGTTGTCTGAATTATTCCAACTGATTCAGGCAAAAGCTGGCTTAGGGGAGAAGTTAATGACTAATTCTCCCTGGTCAGTTCAGCTCACTCCAGCTCCTACTATTCAGACTTTCCATTCTGAAGTTAATTACTGACTTAGCCAGAACTCTGCAAGCTCACGAAGTGACAGAGCAGTCAGCCTGAAAAGTTACTTCTGGTTTTCCTATTTTCATACCTGTTATGAGCACATCTGGTCGCGGCTGCTCCTTCCTCCACGATGGCACAAAGACTGTAATGTCCTTGTGCCCCCTGTCCCAGAACCACTGCACAGCCAGAAGGATACCTCGGCAGGAGAACACTTCTTTATTGCCATGGCTGCAAAGGAGAAAATTAAGACTTTAATTCCTCCATGATTCAGCACTCGTTAGTCAGGCAATGCAGAGCAAAGGGAGCTGGCAACCAGGACAAGCTTCAGTGAAGTGCTGAGGAGCACAGGCAGCAAGCACAGGTGCTTGTCTTGTGTAGCAACACCCTGCCCAGCACCCCTGTTCATTTCAGCACCTCAGGATACCAGTGAACAACACCCAAATTCTCACTGGGAGGGAGGCAGCAGCTGGAACTGTTGCAGCTGCTCTGAAACAGCCTCTGCTTCAACCCTGGCCTTCTGATGGTTATTTTTAGCCCAGAGCACAACGTGATCCAAACCCCCTTTGTGCTGCTGTGACAGCTAAAGCCAGCGGCTGTTTCCCGCACTGCACCCTCACTCGGGTTTGCTTGCAAACTTGTTCTGATCACTTCAGGAAAACAAGATATTTTATATGCACTCTCACCTCAAGGAAAGATGATTCATTCCATGATGGCTCAAAACCTCATCTACAAATGCACTACTTGCACAAAATGGCAACATCTCCTGTGATCAGCATTGCACGAGTGAACAGCTCATGGCAGATGGAGAACAAAGTTTGACAACTTGTCAGAAGCCACGTACTGATGCAAAAAGCTTCCTAATTATTCATTAGGTCATATCAATATGTTTCCAGAACTCCTAGGAGGAAACTGCCCCTCCTGTTTTACAAGCACTAGTATTTACAGTGCAATCAGCTCTTCTGCTGATAGTGTTTCTGGCAAACTTTCAACACTTCTATTCCAGCCTGATATGCCACAGTGGGGATCCAACTGCCCGTGTTCTGTGACAGCATTCTGGGAAGATGCACTGCACCAAAAGGGGAACTGCTCTCCGAATTCAGGAACATTTTCCTCACCTGGGCACTACCTGTCCCAAGTCTTCCTCCTTCCACCTGCACCTGGATGACATTTCAGCTCCCTCCACCCCTCGCAGCCCCTCACCAGAGCCACTCCTGCAGTGGCACTCTTGCAGCACCACTACTGAGAAGTTTCACTTCTCCTCCAGGCTCACCCTTTCTCTGAAACTACAAAGGAAGTTGAAAAGCTGCACAAAAATACTTACTCTAGAAGAACTGAACACTTGGCAACAGAACTAACACCTAAAGAGACACCTAACATACCTCCAATAAGAATTCTAAATTACAGAAGGCTGACAGTCGCCATCAGAAGATGCTCTAAAAGCTTTCTCCAATATCAGATGGACTTAGCTATAAATAGCCCGTCACAGGTTACTACAATTTTTTAGAGATAAATGTGAAAACCAAATCCTTTTCGGTGGATTTTTTTTTTTTTTTGGTTTGTTGGGTTTAATTTTTTGAGTCCCTGCTACCAACCTCAAACCTCCAGAAGGCAGCTAATTGGGCTGATCTGATTTGGCAGCAGCCAAAGAAAAATTCCCTTAGAAGGAAGTAAAAGCTAATTTCCACTATGATTTGCATAAGTTTGTCAAGAGCTGTTGAGGGAGGCCGCTGTACACACTGCAAATGAATCAGCAGGGAACATCACACCATCAATACAGGAAGTTTCAGAATGGAATTCCCCTTCTAGCAAATTGCTTAAAGAAAGCCAGACTGCTTCTCTCATGTCAGACCCTGGGCTCTGCCTGCCCTGACTCACAGCTGCTGTGATTTCCCCTCTGCATTTTGGGGTAACTTTCACCAGTAAGAGGCTCCTCATGAACACAGCCAAGCCCTTATCCAAGGTAAACTTTGCTGCCGGAGTCACTTATCAGCCTGGGCTCGCAGCAGGCCATTTCCCACAGTGTCCCCAGAGCTTTGGAGAGGGTAGGAACTGGAACAGCTTCTCTTCAGGGACGCCAGGCACAGCTCTCCAGTCCTGTTCCACTGCCATCAGCACTCCTCCTCTGCCCTGGGACTCTGTGCCCCATCTTTCTCAGTTCTGGTCTCAGAACTGTCAGCTGGGGCTTGGCAAAAACCACACCTGCAAACAAAGCTCCACGCAGCACTTTCACCTCAGACAAACCTACTGCAACCCACACGGCCGCTCCACCTGCACCCAGGGTTATTTTTTATAGAACCTGCATACACAAACATAAACAACAAAGCTGGCGGCTGCTGAGCTGCATCAGAAAAGAGCTTTCAGAACCTGGTGCAATGAATTTCAGGAGCCCAGAACCCCCAGTATGCAGAGGTGGGGAACACATGCTGCAGGGGTTGGGGTGAGGCCAAGCAAGGCTCACCATCGTGGGAGCAAAAGCCAGGGTGAAAACTGGGCACATCACACCAATAAATATCCAACCCTGAGATTCTGGATGCTTTGTGGATACAGGGGGCTCTGGTCACAGTGCCCAGCAGGACCTGCTCCAGCAACACTGGGACACGTGAAATGCTGAGGATCAGCCCTGCCTTGGCAACACCTTTGACATCTCATCGTTCTCTACCTTGTACAGAGATTCACCAATATACAAGAGGCACAATTTGGAGAGAAGTCTCCATATTACAAAGCCTTCTCTAATTAACCCTGTAATTACTTATTGAGCAACTTCCTGCTACGGAAACTTACACAAAGCCAACAACGTCTCTTCAGTTATCCTCTCAGCGCTAGAGCACAGGAGGAAATGTCTGTTTCGAAGGAAGCACTGCTGCCCTCATCACTGCCCCGTGACTGCTGGCTCTGGGCGGGCAGAGCAGCGGCAAGACGGGCCCCCAGCGGCAAACGTGATGCTCGTCCTCGTGTGCTGGAGAGGCACCTTGGAAAATATTACCAGCCCCCTTCCAAGCACCCGGCAGCGGCCGCTTTGAGCGAGGCACTCACAGCTTCTGGCCCCCGAGCTCCGTGCGCCGGGCAGGGCACGCACCCGGAGCCCACACCCCGACAGCCCCGCGCCCACCCCGGACGCACCTCATGGCCACGTTGCTGCCATCGATGACGATGGGCTTCAGGTTGTCGCTCTCCGTTTCCTCGGGGCCGGGCGCTGGGGACTTGTTGCCGGCGCCGCCCCGAGGGACCAGCGGGGCCTCTCCGGGCTCGGGCGGCGCCTCGGGGCCGTCCCGCTCGGCCGGGCCGTGCTTCACCAGCTCCCCCAGCACCGTGTTGGTGTCCGCGCCCAGGCCCAGCTTCTGCAGCACGACGCGGATCTCCTCCGAGGAGTAGCCGAGCTTGCGGAAAAAGTCCACCTTCAGCCGCAGCTCGGGGCCGTC